>JAHXRV010000825.1:0-48114 GCA_019904355.1 Psilocybe tampanensis | reverse complement strand
AGATGCAGGACATGTTCTAGGACAAGAAATGGTAGATACTGAAGTAATAATCTTGCGAGAACAACGAGAAAAGGAGGGGAGACGGAAAACTCCTAAGTTAGGGTTTGCGAAACTGGACTCTTTATTTATTTTTTCCCAAATTGGGTTCTGTCAACCTTTTTGCAAAGCGCTGTAAGATTCGAGCAAGATTCGAGATATCTTTCAAGGGCTGGTACGTGTAGAAGAATATTTCCCAAGGGTTGGAGTGTGTTGATCTTGTTGGAAAATATCATCAAGTGATCGGCGAAAGGCTGTATCATCGATTCCTGATGATGTACCACAACCCGTCCTGGCAGCTCCCAGAGCGCGCAGGTTAACCATTAAATGCTACTGGGGTACAGGATCACTTCACACCAGTATAAATTTGGGTTCAAATCGATGTCGTTCTGTTGAGCGATTGGCTAATAGGCCCACTTTCCCGTCTACCTTTTGTGAAATGGGTTGGAAATGGGTATAGATTCACACCACATTTTTGGAACAAAGATCTTCTCTTCGGCGAGGTGAAGTGGTGCTTACTATACCACGAATCTTCGCTTCCGTCTGGCATGATCATCACCTCTAGCTGCGGATTTTGAAATGATATTCTCGACTATCTGTCATAGCCCAACATCTCAATTCACTATAGTACCCACTCCACTCGGATATTATAGTAATCTTTGCAAGGACAGCGTCCCAAATAGACCAGTTTTCATGAGAATATCACCAGTTAATGTGCGCTGGAATGCTAAATCTTCTGTGGGCGACAGAATAGAAGTCGCTCAGCTTGATATCTACAGTTTCTGTGTGTATTATATGACAGTTTGCACCCAGAACGCACATTGGCCATTCACACCAAGTCAGATGAAGTTTCAGAATACTAAGAATTCTCAAAGTATAAATTCTCGACAGGTAAAACCTTCAGGCTTAAGCTTTCCGCCCTCAGGCTGTAGGTCCCACTCCCGAAGGATCTATCGATTAACTTCCAAATGGCACTACCCCCAGATCAAGATGTTGCCTCAATTTTCGTGGGCGCCCTTTTCCACGGTCTCTATCTCACCACCCTTTTCCACTGCCTGCGATGGCTCATTTTTGCCGACGAGGGGTGGAAAATCCGCAAGAGAATTGAGTGGACGAATCTGAGCATTACACTGATTATTTCGGTTCTTGCAACTATTTCCAGAGGACTTGAGTTACGCAACACTATGGTACAGGTCGTCAGCGAGACGAAGCCAAAACCACCACCACCGCCCCCTGGCTCTATTGGATCAACGACAACCCTGCCTTGGATGGCCGTCGTCATTGTAAGCCCCGTTGCACGATAGTTCCTATTTACTTAGTTTACGCGGAGCGTGTACTCACACTACCTGTTTTTCGCCCTTGATTTAGTGCACCAACGCAAACGTGACAACGCTTCTAGCAGACGCTGTCCTCGTATGCCCATCTGTCTTTATCAAGGTGTCACGGTTCCACTGAAGCACAAATTTCCCAGATATACCGGTGTTGGATTATCTACGACAAGAAACGACGTGTCATTGTTTTTTCGATCTTCTTATGGCTTGGCGGTCTCATGCTTACCGCACTCCAGGCCTATTGGCAAATTGTGCAGAGCGCCTCTATCTTAAAGGCCTGGCAGCCCATCAACATGAGAGTGGGTCCAGGCACAGTTCTGACCCCATTCTGGGGATCAACGATTATATTGAATGGATATTCGACTTGTAGGTCTTGCCATACCGGGATCCATTGACGTTCCACTGGATGCTGACTGAAAGATATAACTTTTCTAGTCATGATCGTTCGTCGAATCTATCTGGTGTCAGAACGATCCAAGGCCAGCACTTCTGTGGACAGGCTTAGATTCACCATGCGCGTTCTCATCGAATCTGGTTTCCTGTACCTCGCCACCGCCATTGCCCACTTCGTAGTCTGGTGGACTCCAAATGCCTTCGCTATCTCCGTCATCTCTGGTATTGTGAGTGAATCAGCTCGTGTCATACGGTACTATTATCAAGGCTAAGTCATTTGTGGTATCATAGAACCTTTCCGTAACCGGAATTGCATTCAATCTAATCTTAATTCGTGTCGCCGAACGGCGCGTGGAGGAGTCTCATGCTAGCATGCCTCAGGAGATGCTTTCAGCAATACGATTTAACCCTCCTGGCGTCAAAAGCACCCTAGGTCCATTGAATACCATCGAACTCCACCAGACCGAGTCAGCTCTCACCCAATCCGACACTGTTGCGGTTTAATGCAAGTGTCAAATTGTCCAGAGTCCAGGATTTCATACTTATCCACTCGACTACTGTTTGTAGAATATAGCACTTAGGCCTAATGGGTTGGTTTAAATCCGATATAAGTAAAAGAAAAGCAAGAGAAGGGGTGCAGGTGCATCTAACACTTGGATCAATGATCGGATCGAAAATCTAAATAAGGAATATACTCCCTAATTTGTCTTTTTAGCGTGTAAAATCAAATTAGCCAAGGAATTTGGACAAATCACCAGGAATTTACCCAGAGAGTGAGATTTGACAGCGAGACAAGGGTTTCACACCATCTCCCAAGTTCTAGCATGATTGAAGCACGACGCTTTTCTGCCGCCCTTGACGGTTACTTGAAAAGACGACCCCACGTCGACGGATGATCTCCCCAAAAACTCGCGTCTTGTGAACTTTGTCACTGCGACACGTCACCGCCTTGCTGCTCTGCTGCTTTGATCGAGCTTCGACCTTGTCTCTCGGATTCAGGAACTTGGAAGTTGCCCAAAGTTTCTATCAACGATTTTGGCTTCGTTTCGGCATGAGCAGTCCTGTGATGTTGGCGCCTGCGGACTGGGATGTCCTGATAGCTCATTTTCGTTCTCGATTTTACAAGCGGTGACAATGCCCAGCACCCCACGTCGAAAATTAATCTCGGTCAGTAAGTATGCGCAGTATTCAATGGTTTTCACTTGTTATTGAATCCCAGGTACCGTGGCGAGAATTAACAGGACCCTTAACGTGATACCAGACAGACTCTTTTTCCTGGGGCTTTTCTTTTGCAAATGTGTCTACGCTAGAGGTGGAACTTGGACGGCCTACGTACGGCCCATAACTTTTTTTTTCTCTGGCGGTTTGTCCTGACTCCTCTGGAATAAATCCGACTTGTGGAGTTGAACAGCGCTGTCATGTTTGGCTCTGTTAGCTGTTTTCATCTCGGGCCGTGTCGCGTTTTGTTTGTCTGCGGCCTTGATTTCATCGCTTCTCCGAAAAGGGGAACGCCTTGACTGCCTCTCAAAGTTGCCAATCCTCCGTCCTATTCATACGCGCCCTCTCGTCTTTGAACCGTTTATCTCTCAGAATAAAAAGCATTATTGTGAGTCACACCACACCCCCATCCAGTTTGATATTTTTTTTCCCTGAGAGAGCTTTATTTGCATCGCAGTCATTGTCCTCGTCTTTCGAAAACACAGCATGTCCGATCTGCCCCCCGAGTCTAACATACCTTCGTGGCCCTCCGGGCCTGAGGAAAATGACCTCTCTGAAATGATCATATCCGCCCTGAAGTCTATCCCCAGGAGCGTTTTAGAAGCAATTGGATCGGGGGCCCAAATGTCAGTTGTCGTTTTCCTCATCCCCCGCTGACTGACTGAATCAATGCCACCCATGAACCAGCTCCTCCCCCTCCCCCTCCTCCTCTACGGTCGCGTCTTTTAACCATCCAACTTTCCAAACATCTGCCTCAGAGTCATGGTCGAACACAGAAGAATCCGGCCTACAATCTTTTTGTCCCTCCGAGGACAATGCCCTCTATGAAGCAATGATGTCCGCTCTGAACTCTATCCCCATCAGCGTTCTCGAAACCATTGGATCAGGGTCCCAAAGGTCAGTTGTCGTTTTCCTCACTGTCTCCCACTGAGTGACTGAATCAATGCCACCCATAAACTAGCTCCTCCTCCTCCTCATTATCCTCTTCCTCCTCCTCTACCTTAGCGTCCCATAACCATCTAACTTCCCAAACGCCATATCACCATCGATCTCCACCTCATTACAATGCTTCGGAGACGACCGATCCTCCTGAACTTCCAGTACAATCTCCGCACGTTTTAAAACGCAAAGAACGCCCGGAGGACGAAAATACGCCCCCGCAATCCAGAAAGAGAGGTAGAACAACGGGGCCTTTACGACGTACACCAACGCTCCCTCTCCTGACTCCCCTAGCCTCCGGCTTTGCTCTCGAGGTCTCATCATCATCCACTCCTCCTTCGACTTCTTCAGGGCGAAGGTGCCTCTACAACAATTGTCCTGCAATTCTGCATTTCCCAACCGAGGTGAAGGCCCATCTCATGGAGGCCCACAAGCTAACAGATAGGAGAAACGCTGATCCAGGAGGGGAAAAGCGTATCTGCAAATGGGAAAATTGTGGGAACAACAATGGTGTTGGATTTGTGAATTCTGTCCTCCGTCATGTGGAAACACATATAATTCGCTATGGTTGCGGTTACCCAGGCTGTCCACAAGAGTTTACACGCCGTGATGCCTTCTCCGACCACTGCCAGAAAACCCACTTCATCCCGAAGGGTAAGACCAAGACGTTGGAGCGTTTGGTCTGGGCTGAATAGATGAAGATTGGATGGAGATGAATTTCTACGAATTTTATCTTTTGTAACTTTTAAATCTCTAATCTTTTTACATTGTACTGAATCGATCATCGTAATCGTTTGTGTTGTATTATTATGTACCATCCCAATGCTCAATATGTTTAGTTCGAATAGAAAAATCCGCCTCCCGTTGGGTCTCCAAAGCACAAACACCAATTTCCCTATCTTGCTTTCCAGAGACGGTGCGCCTGAACTTCGCATCACACCTTGGCGATTCTTGGGTCAGGTTTGTTAACCTCAGAAGCGGTTTTGTATCCGTCGAACTGGTATTCATTGCACGCGCCATGGACGCGGAATTGCAGATAGTACTATGGCGCAACTGGTCCCATTGCTGTGTATTCAACGGGAATTATTAGGCCGTCTTGATAATCAGCTAGATATCAAAGGATATGGCAATTTTGTGGCCATCAAATAATTTCGTGCACGCTATATAGTATTACAACTGAGAGATCGAGGGCTACTGACTTTGTTACTAATTCTTTCGCTTTTCCTCCCTCAGCCAATCCATCTTAGGATCCAGAGACGCTTTGGAACTCGGCGACAAACTTGGAGTCGACTTGCATTTGCAGCTTGGTGAATTTCCCGCCGGGAATGTGAGCGACGAAAAATAATTCGCTGCCAGCAGTGGACACCCGGCCGAAGAAATGGTGAATAGCAGAAGGATCTAACATGTAATATGTAACGCACTATGGATGGTCCGCAGGCGACGCCCTATTCATGAATTGCATCGTCGTCTGCAGATACACAAAGTGCATAAATTTAATTCTGCGCTCAGCGAAGTTGGGAGACGAAATTGATATGTGCGCACCGTTAAATGAAGAAATTCTTTGTCGCCAGCACGGATACACTGAAGAATTTCGAAGTTCTGGACAATTCGAAGAACGGTCAATGTCGAGGACGACTCAACACTGGAGTCATAAATAAGTAGACAAACCTTTCCTAACTTGAAGCCCGGAATGGCGGCAAAGTAGTTCTTGAATTGATCTCGGTTGAGGGAGATGTTGGGACCGTCGAAGACGATGAACTCAAGGACAAAGTCTTCGGGCAAGGCAGCCATAAATGCATTCCAATCTCCGCTGCTGACCACATTTAAAAAGGCGTCAACTAGAATGGAGGGATTCTGGAGTGTGGGGTCGACCACGGAGGAGGAAATGCCTGAAAGCGACATTGAGCATCAGGAAAATAACAAGATACTGGAAGATCTAGACAACTTAGAAAATGTTAGAAAAGATAGAAGTGTTAGGTCCAGAAACAGAAAAATTCCCTAGTACGTTCTAGTAACTCTAACTCCTCCAGTCAATAGTAATAGTACTATTTCTTCTACCATTCTGAGTAAATTTTTCTGTCATTTTGAAAATGTCTATGTAAGATACATTCATTCTGATAAATGTATCTATCAAAGTCATGGGATGGCCGGAGAGGTGCTGGCACACATCTGTCGAACGATTTGGCGAAGTCATACCCTCGGAGGAACTTCTAAGTCCATTGTAACTCCGACACACGTGATCGTGAAACTGACTCGCGAATTGCTCCGAGTTCGAGGTTCCGATCCCGACGTCTCTGTTCTTTCCTACATATGTACTTCGTGTGCCCCCACTTTGGCGTTGCAGTACAAGCATGCCAGAGGTCTTCATATATCATACTCCTGTTCCTCCAGACAATCTCGCCTCAACTGACCCTCTCGAATCTGCCGCCTGTTCGATCTCTACCGCCATGATTGCCAGTGAGTGATCAATATTTCGTATCCTGAGCGTCAACATTGACTGTATTCCTGGACATACAGCCGTAGATTGGACTGTTCTGCGGTATCCATGAGTAAACGCATCCCACTTTTCTTATTGACGAGCCTTCCTACTCTTCTCCCCCACCAGTGACTCGCTAGCCTCTGCAAGAGGTATGTAGACCGAAATGATCTTCTTGATGCTCATCTGACCTTCTCTTTCTCTTCTAGTCGATGGACGCTCGTTTCTCGTATACAATACCTGGTGACACTCATGCGGCATGCCTCTCAACCCGAGCACCGGCTGGCTGCAGACTGACACACGAATATCGACGGGAGGCTACTTGTATGTCTCATGGACCCCCTTTATATGATTCCTGGGACTTGTACGTGTACATGTGATGTTGGTCTTCTCCAGACCAAACAGTTGTGAGATGGTGAGTTCCTCGGTGCCATCCAAGTTTGAGTCTATCATCCCCGTGATTCATTCCATAGGAAGGGAGGTAGCGGGATGGTGGTGATCATTTCATTTAGTGTTTCTTTCTTTGTAGCCCTCTACATTGTATCTTCTTAATAAATGATAATATAATTAATCGTAACAAATTTGAAAACCCCAAACCAGAGAGAATAATCTGCCATCTATCAATTTCCAGGACAAAGTTACTAGATCCAGCCCATGGGCTGTTTCTATCTCGTTACTAGATCTAGTACACGAACTGTATTCGGACGAAACTTGATAGTACTATTACGAGTTCTGGCGAAGTAGAATACATAGAATACATAGCTCTATCTATTCTATCGACGTGCGGTTTTCCTGATGAGCCTGACTGGAAGTTCTTGGCCTACTAGGGATTGATTTGATCCGTGGATAGGATACGACTATGTGAATGCAACGCAGTTTTATATCGCAAGTGATATAGGCTGTGAAAAAAACTAAGTGGAGTATTCTTACGCGGCCAACGAAGTTCTATCAGCTGGACGTTTCTAACTTGGGTGAGCTCACCAACGATATGTCAATGAGACGGCTTCATTCCGAAACAACTTGTGTATCTGAGAAACATGAATTTGTCAGTCAGCTTTGTATGGTTTAAGGAACTAATTATCAGTTACCACAGAATCTTCGTGAAAACATGTCCTTGGATGTGCTGGTTAAAGTCGCCATGACTGGGGTAAGCCCTAACGTGACGGAGGCAATTAGTCAAAATTATCTCCCAGGGCCCAGGCTGACTTCTATTTGAGGCAACTGGTCAAACAAACTCATCCCAATCCACATTTACATGAGAAAGAGCTATATTGTGCGTGCTTTCCCATTCAGATAGAGGAACCCCAGAATCTCCTGGCCTGCTTCCCGTGGTAAGTTCTTCATCAGATTGGGCAGTCTCATGTGGTTGTGCGCAATGAGATTCTTGCCCTAGAATCACAGGGCACAATGATTCGCCGTGCCAGTGTTTATATTGGTTAAAGGATGCAGTCCACAGTTAGCACAGGTACGATAATCAATCTGAAGAGGGTCTGTTGACAAATTCGTGGTGAGACCGTCCCACAGGAGAGATATGGTATGTAGATGTGCGGAAGTGAAAGGAGAGGCAACGAGGCTAGCACGTCAGTCGATTCATTCGAGTCAAACGCCATCGACTAGGACTCGACAAATGAACAAGACCCACAAGAGCAGGAATGCGAGAAGAAATATCGCCACCAACAAGGAATCGAGAAAGTCACTTTTGGTACGGTGTGCAAGAAGGCCAAGAAAGATAACACAGAGTATCGAAGCGAGTGAGTTGCTTGACATGGGCTTCTGGTTCCATTACTTCAAAAGGGCATCGTCGACTCGAACTTGAATCGTTCATTGACTTGGCCCAGGTTCCAGTCGTGTGGCCGATTAGTCGACCCTATGAATCAGGTTTCCAAGTTGGACTCGGATGGTTATCGATGAATGCCTGCGACGACAGCGATGCCTAGCTCTTCCAACGCCTTCTCCCCTCGCGCCACCCAATGAGCAAAGACTTCTGGATGCTCGAACCACAACTTAGGCCTGTCATCCTCCTTTTCATTCTGTCCCGGCTCTGATGATGGGTGAGTCGGCTCTGTAACATCAACATCGTCAACATGTTTCGTCCCTCTTTTTTTAACTCGATAAAAAAAACGTACTGGGTGTGGGCGGAGACGATTCGAGAGGAACACCCGTCGCTTCCTGGGCCTCTCTTTCACCCTCCTTCGCCTCTCCCTCCTGTTGATCTTGCATACTAACGTCCGCACTCGTATCCATTTCCATCCTACCGGAGCCCAAAACATTCTCAGCCTCGACAACATCACCGACCCTTCTCCTCTTCTTTGAATCCGAGGAAGGAAGTAACGGCGACGCGTCCCGGCTGCGCGTAGGTGGGGTATGCACCAGCCTCGTTTTGCTCTTCCCTTCTCCTTTCTCCTCGTCAGCTTTAATCTCCGTCAACCGCGCTTCTTCCTCAGGAGCAGGTCCAGTGCAGCTTTCCTCTGTAGGTACAGCGTCTTGTGCACCAGGACCTCTAACCTCGGTCATCACGTCAGCCTCATCGTGTCCAACACGCATCAGCCCGCCTCCTCTCATCCAGCCCGCCACGTTACTCTCATACCGTATCCTATCGAGGACACCGATGACCGCAAGGAGCGTCTGATCATACTTTCTGTCGGTTTTAATCGTCGTTGGTACGGCAGCAGAGTCGTCGGCGTGTTCATGATTTGTTTGTGACGAGGTCGAGGTGGAAGTTGATGGTGCCTCTTTCATGGCTGTCGGAACTGGCGCGGTAGTGTCGGACGTCATTGGCGCTTCAACGTCAACCTCAGCTTGCCCTGTCTCTTGTACACCATCCTCGTTGACGACGTCTGTCATTCCAGCCTCCCTTTCCCTCGCCTCCCGCCTCAACCTCACACGATGCCTTTCCTTCTTCTTTTTCTTCCCTTTGGATCCCTCGCCCGTCTCTCCTTGCTCTCCAACAAGACCCTCACCATCGCCCTCGCCCTCCCGCGTTCCTCTCTCCTCCTCCTCAAGGATATCCAGATCCGCCTTCCTCATCTCGGCCACATACTCTTTGATACAAAGATGGTTCCAAGGTTGCAACGACGCTTTCACGGGCGAGTCGTCAATAAGAAGCGTGCTGAGTGCTGAATGGTGGTGGAAGTCTCGTGATTTTAGGTCTGGCTCTTGATTGTCTTCTTCAAGATTTTGTAATGAGGGAGGAGATGACGGGGCGCCAGTGATTTGCGATGAAGGGGGAATTGGGGCTGGTGATGACGCGCGTGATATCGATGGCGACTGGGCAAGACTTTCATCGGGTGCGGGCCTAGGTGAAGATGTCGAAGAATGATGTACAGAGGGATCGTTGTCCTTTCCTGGAAGAGGAAATGGCAACTCAGCCCAAGGCTTCTCGAGGTCTTTTAGTGTTATTGACTTTTTATCTGTGTGGACAACGCATCAGCAACAACACGACGAAAGGTTGAAAAAAAAAAAAAAAAAAAAATCAAACGAAAAAAAAAAGAAAGAAAGAAACTCACGATAGTCTTCATTACTCAACCCAAGCGTGTCCCTCGCCCAGACAGCTCTCAACTCTTCTCTTCTTTTCCCAAAGCTTCGACCGACCATATCATCCACACTCCTCGGCTGCGCACTACTCCAGACCATCGCATCCAACCATTTTTTGGTCTGCTCATGCAGGATGTATTCAATGAAAGTCGAGAGATATGGCCTGGGATTGACAGAGCGGACATGAAAGGGGGGACCAGGAGGTGGGCCTCCGCGAGTGGGAGAGACATGGTCGTATGCGGCCTTACGATGCTGCCCACGAAGAACGAGCGTTCCATTGAGGTCGAGAACGATAAGCTTCCTTGCTTTAGCTACTGCATCCGTATCTTGGATTCCTACCAAGTCTTCATCGAGAGTGCGTGAGGGTTCAGAGGAAATGGTGAGATACTCGTCCGTGGGCTTCGTCCTTTTTTCCTTCATCGGAGGTCTTGCCAATTTTCGCTGTGAAAATGAGGGTGGGACGAGAAAGGGCTCGGGTCGAGGGGATTGGGACGTCCTATTCGTCTGTGATCGTGGTTGGGAAGTGTAAGATGTGGGTGGGATTGAGTGGGTCGTCGAGCTGGCGTCAGGTGTGTAGTCGTGATATACAGGAGATTTCCGGCGCTGTTTAGATGATTCTTGACCTTGAGGCTGGGGATAGGATTGCGGTTGTCGTGAGGATGGATAAGACGAATACGAGCGATTGCTGCTGTAATTTACATGGCCTCGGGTAGAATAATCTGAGCGGCGGCCGTAGCTGGAGTAACCGTCATTTCTGGCAGCTGAATAACTTTCGCGGTGAGGTTGGTGCGTAGAAGATGAATAGGAGGATGTCGACGAGTCTGCATAGCCCTCACTCCCATTCCCGTAGTTCGAATAATTTTCGTAATTGGAATAACCACTTTCGTAGTTGGAATAACCATTTCCATGATGGTAAGAGTCGTTCCCGTATGTTGAGTAACTCGAATAGCTGTCGTATCTGCCATATCCCCAGTTCTGCTGTGGTGCCCCTGTGTAGTATCCTTGCTGGGCGTACATGTCGTAGTCGTACACGGGAGTATTTGAGTTTTGAGCAAGCGCAAAGTTTTCGGCGTATCCATATCCTCTTTCTCCTCCTTCTACAGCACCTGGCGCATATCCACCTGCTTGACTGTATCCATAGCCATGAGCATGCCCATCTCCGGAGGTAAAGTCTTGTGTTCGACCTGGTTCTGATCTCTGGCGATGATGACGACTGTTCGACATTTTGATTGACAGAAACAGTGACTGGATGGCCCGAGTCCACTGATTATTCCGTGACCGTCGTAAGAGAAGAATTTTGACTCGAGTTTCGTGTTCTAGATGAGCAGGACGGGACGATGATGATGAAAGGGACTGTCTGTGGCAGGAACATTTTTCTGAAAATATTTTTGACAAAAGGACGCGATCATGTGACAAGGCTTTGTGCTCCTCCTCCGAGTCGGACCTCCCTTCTCCTCGCAATTAAAGTCCTCAGATACGTTGACAACAATCTCCAGATATTTGAGAAACAATACGAGGGAGAAGATCTTGCTTGGTGACGCCACCAAACATCCACAACTTATCATAAACGATCGCTTCTTTAATTTTAAATTAATATACATACATACAAAAGGACTCGGAATTCTACTCTACAGTCATCGACGGCGCGCTGGGACTTCGTTTGCGTCGGTAATGCATGACAAGTTCTGAGCCCTGCCTCCACACATACTGTCTCACCGCGGCCAACGACATGCCAAGCGGGAGGAGGGTGTCGTTGCACAGAATCTCATACTCGTCTTCCGCACGCGGGCGAGGAGCTTTGGTCCCGCCGCCGGGTTGTTGATCTCCTTCAAGGGATGAACGAATCGAACCAGACCGTGAAGATCCATGTGTCAGTTTATCGAGCTTGTCTTGAACCTAATAGTACAAAGACAGGAAAGGAACCAAATGTTAGAATACTCATGGAGAAAGAGAGAGAAAAAAAAAAAAACGAACATGGTTGACTATTTTTCGGACCCTCAGATATCTACTGGCTGTCAGTTTTGACTGCGTGCTGGGAAATCACAAATTGATAAATAAACATAATAAGAAAAGAAAAAAGAAAAAACGACATACGTGTTCAGCAATTCAGGCAACGGCTGGGCATCGGGATCCTTATTCCACGGCATCAACACAAAGCTCAGTTTGGCTAGCGGCGTTGCGAGTGGGATCTTGTTTAGCAGGAGATACTCGACAAGCCACATAGGCATTGCGGATTCCAGACTCTCGATATCTTCATGCGTATGTGCCAGGTCTCGTCTGTACAGGATCCTATAGCTTGGTTGGGCTTCTTCAGAGATGAGCACGGTTGTGGCGGAGGATAGGGGATTGAAGGGGGCGTCAGTTGATGTTGGAGGACTCAAGGGTCCGGACAAGAGCAAGTGAATGGGCGTTTTCTCTGGGACGATCTGAATCCCAGAAGAAGAGAGAAAAAATCAGCACAATTAAACAAAAACAAAAACAAAAGACCAAGAAAAATGGATAGAGGTAAGGAAAAAAAAAAAAAAAACGAACTTCAGCTTGATCAGGTGCCTCAGAAGTTGGTGTCACCACATTCGCCACGTTCGGTGCATCGCTCACAGGCCGCTTGCCTATCTTCCCAAAATTCCTCAAGCGTCCCATCAAACCACCACCACCACCACCTGGCGTAATCGGTGTCTGAGGCGGTGGAGGCTCCGTCTTGGGAACCGTTGGAGTCGCCGGACCTGCCCACCCCGAAAAATCATCCAAGGGTGACCCAGGTACTCCGCCCTGCTGTCGTGCCCGACTGGAGAAGTACTCTTCTTTCCCTGGGGCAGAGCCTGGAAGAGGAGGAGGAGGTGTGGCGATAGTTTGCCCACCGGCCATCGTCGCCGTCGAATGTGAGCTCCCTTCGGCCGTTCCTGACCTTGTGCGCCGTTGGAAGCCTCCAGGCGTAGGGGTGGCGGCATCAAGAGAACCTGTTGCGGGAGGAGATTGTGGTATCGGGGGTAAGACCGAGAAATTGGGATTCCCTTCCCTCATACCAGCATGCAGAGCATACAAAGGAATTAAAGGGGTGAGGAGAGGCGAGGAGCGAATGGAGGGGTTGATAGTAGGCAATGTTGCTGGTATCATTTCCGATGATGAAATAACTGTGCTATTGGAGTGATATCTTCCTTTCCTTCTTCCGTGGGACGATGTGTCGATGCGTCCGGGGTGGCGAGTGCGGGTATTGGACTCGAGGGTCTCTTGACTTGAGCTTCGGCTCACCGTTCGATGAGATCGTCCATCCTCGTTTGGGGCACCGTGTAACCGCAACTCTTCTTCGATAAATCCAATGAACAGACTTCGAAGCACCCATTTCCCAACATTGACTAAAGGATAAAAAAAGAAGAAGAAAAGAGTTAAATCTAATCCTCAAAAAGAGGAGAACACTTCAAAAAACTCACTCTTGGATTCATCATTAAAGTTTGGATCGCCCGCGAAGCCAACTTCGTCCGCATAAACCTCCGTCTCAAAACACCGCTCGCTGAGATGAATGGTCAACACTCCTCCCTTCGTATCTGCCATGCACCAACTCGCCGCTACACCTTCGCCCTCGATACGCTCACGTACCGCCTCGAGCGCCTCACGCGGACTCCGCTCCCTCTCCTCGCTCCCATTCGCCGTGCTTCCTGCGTGACTCGCAGCAGCCACATCCTCAGGCAAAAACCGCCCAAGACACTGTCCACGTACAATATCCCAGACCGCCACCTGACCCGCGGTGTCGACTGTGAGTGCATGTGTCCTATCATTCAGGATGATCGACCGCACGAGTCCATGTTCACCCAGAATGAGATCATCGGGTTCCGTACAGACGGGAAGGGCATCGGCGGCAAGTTCACGCTCTTCATAGAGCGCACGGGCAGTGTTGGTGATCATAACAGTCTCTTCGGTGCGTGAGCTGTGTAGCGGAGTCGCAGAGGATACATGTTGAAACAGTGTTTGCGACGACGGCCGGTTGTTGTTCTGTCGAGGGACCGATTTGATGGACGCCGCGGAATATAGCGTCGCCACCTCAGGATCTCTAGTTCGGTTTGAACTATACGACGCAAAAGGGTCATTTGGAGAGACAAGCCTAACAAGACTGTCGTACGGCAAACCATTCAGCTTGGTATCCGTCTCTCGGTCTCGCCATTGCTCTGATTCGGAAGTCGTCAGCGAGGTAACAGAGTGGGTGAAAGAAATTCTGTGAAAATGGCCTTGTCTGGTGGATGGTCGAGTACTGACTTCTGAGGGAGCTTCGTTCATCATTGTCGGTTTGCGTTTGAAGACGTTGGTATCTGGTGACGAGGACGGACCATCCAAATCTGGGGAAGTTCTCGGATGAGATGCTCCTCTGGCCACCCGCCGCTGTGGGATGTTCCAACGTTTTATGGTTGAGGTACCGCTGGCCGTCCATAACAGATTGTCATCCATTACCACAATCTTGTTGATTCCCTCCGACGACGAACGTGACGCATCCGACGAATCGTTGCACAACACAACACATTCACCGTCTGATATGTCAGGTGCGTCTTCAAGGTCAACTCGACAGACCAGGCCTGACCGATCTCCGGAGTAAAATACCTCCAAAGAGGGATGATCAGAGAATAATGACCAAACGGAATCGGCATGATGAGCAAAGGTGTGCAGACACCTTTGCGAAGATAACGACCACAATTTGATAGAGGCTGGAGTACGAACATGGTAAGTTCCAAACCTCCATCAGCATGCGAACAATGCGAATTACCATCAGCGGAACCTGTCAACAACTAATTGGAAAGTAAATATCATGATCTCTGTAATTGACTTTCGATCTTACGTATTTGGAGTCTTCGGAAATCAAGATTGCTCGAATATTATCGGTATGGCCAACGAGTTTCGCTATGGGGTATTATTCTGAGCATTCCTGCTAGTGAATTATAAGTATTATGAAACATTTACCTGTTCGCTTGCCAGTACGAGGATCCCACAATCGAATTACTCGCTCGGGAGAACCTGAGGCAATAGTTCGCCCGAATGGGTCGGCGGCCAGGGCATATACAGAGGACTTCGGGGCGGAAGCGTCTGCTGGGTTGAGGGTAACGAGGGGTTCAGAGGGGCCGGCGGAAGTACGACTGAGATCCCAGAGTTTGATGGTTCGGTCAAATGAGCCTGATGCGATCCAATTCTGTTCACGACTGTGAATATATTAAATCCGTCCAGAGAGAAATTGTTGATCACGAACGCGTACCAATGTGTTAGACATCGCACGTAGTCACTGTGAGATCCGATGATGGATGGATCTGAAGGAATGGCAGAGTGTGGGTTCCATGCCTTCACTGTACCGTCGGATGAGGCAGAGACAACTGGGAGAATGTGAGTTCCAAACCTGGCTGTGTGTTATGAGTAAAACTGACCTGTTTGGTTATAGTTACAGAGCAATATGTCATTCACCCAGTCCGTGTGTACTTGGGCACATTGTCTAAAACGTGTTGGCTTTGGGACCAGTGAGCGATGACAAATAAGCAAAAAATCACGACACATACATACCATCCCGGGTTTGAAGGATGACATATCCGTTTCCCAATGACGCTCGTAAGGTATTTCACCAGTTGCGCTCGCTCGTCGACGTCTATCTGGGGTAACCTCACCGAGTACGTCGCCGTCGCTAACCACTCGTTCGTCTCCGTCCTCTTCCTCTTCTTCGATGGCATCATCACCCCAGCCAGTCATGGCCTCCCATCGCCCCCGCTTTGTAGTCAATCCCGCTAAGGGTTTCTTCTTCGTCGCAACGCCAAGGTCCCACGACATGACCAATCCATCCCTTCCGCCCGAGTACAAAATGCCTTCCGGCGCGTTTCGGCCAACGAGATGGGTTGAGGCGTCTAACGCCAACGAAGCAACACCAAGTCTATGCCGAGGGTGCTTTGGTTTGTTCGATTCATCATCAGGAGATCCTTGTTCGTCCAGCGGGTTGAACGGCCTCAACAAAGGCCCAGAAGCACCCAATCGTGATACCCCATGCGGGGGAAGTTGGAGGCGAGGTGGGGTTTCGCAAGGGGCAGAGATGATGTAGGAAACGCGTCGTCTCGCTTGTACCATGGTGAACGGAGCAGGTCAATCTTCTACGTTCAACATGTATTGAGAAGCTTCGTCGCTGTTGTCGTTGATGATGGTGGTTGTTGCCAGAACACTCCGTGCCTGGCTGAATAAGGAACGAAAATGGGCCGGTAATGGACGGCCCGAGATCATCCCACTGTACTGCCACCCCCTGAGTGACTTTCTCCCTTGGTAAATTATGTACTTTTGCGAAACTGTAACAGAATTGAGCTGAGTTCAACTTGTTGAATTCGAGTAGGCTCTTCCAAATAATTCAATTCAAGTAGGCTCTTCCAAATAATTCAATTCAAGTTCAAAGTCCATACATGATTTACATTGTGTACAAGCAGTCGATAGAATGCGCCCAGATAACCCGTAAGTTCATCCACTTTCAACGAGAGCTCTTAAGAAACAGTAACACCCTTGATGCCCAATTCCTCTGCAATAATGACAGCCGCCTTCTCACCAATGGCAATAGCAGTACTGTATGTATTGGCAGCAACATTCGAGGGAGTGATACTGCAGTCTATTTGAAGGTGTTAGAGGCCAATTTACTTCTGGTGACTAAACGATGATTCGTACCTGCAATCTTGAGGTTCTGAGTGCCATAGACGTTAAGTCTGGAGTCAACGACACCATTTCGCTCGCGGGGCTTCATCGCGCATGTACCAAGCTACGCATCACAGACGTAACAAGTTAGCACACAGACTTCTCAGTCTCGGGCGGTCTAAACTTTAACTTACCGAGTGCCAGGTGGTCTCGACTACAAATCCATGTATCAGTCAATGTCCTCTGTGATTAAAGTTTTTAAAACGCACCATTCTGTCTGTGGTACTCATCGATTGCGGCGTCGTCCTCAGCGGTGTAGACGATGTTCGGCGCGTCCATAGCCACAGGCTTGGTGTCGACTCCAACAGCCGCCTTGCTTCCCTCTGGGAATTGGGGGTGACCAGCGTCGAGTTCTCCTCGGAAGTACTTCATACGACGAGCGACCTCACGAGCCCTCTTATATCCCCATGCCAGGACAGGTAGATCGGCATCCCTAACCCCGAAAATTTAGCTGTGGTGTCCAAATATCAAATTACATGGAAAGCTCACTCGTTAAGGTAACCGGGAGCGAAGTCCAAGGGTGCGTAGAGATCGGTGGAAGAAGTAATGTGGACATGCCCAGTGGACACAGGATGAGCCTTGATATAGATACAGTTGATGAGAAAAATATACGGCTAACACGAGGATTGGGGGTCACTCACATTGAAATATGCGATACTGAAGTACTTCCCTCGAGGAACAGCGGGATTAAGCCCAACGTAACTAATTTCAAGGATGTCAGCCTGCTGCACCTATGAAAACGATCAGAAGAAACTCACGCTGCCATTGTGGCCATCAACAAAATTGGCTTGTCCGGCTTGGGTGCGTAGTAGGACGCCCATCGTGCATCAAAGCGTGGTGACATCGACTTGACTTCAGCCTCAGTTGGTCGAAGCTTGATGGCACCATCAATACCACTGTGATACGTCATTGTCAGATTTCAACGACTAGATTAGAGTCGTAAGCAAGCCTACTTTTGCGCAAAGAGGCCCTTTCCCCCGTTGTTCCACTGCTCATTTTGAGCTTTCACCTCTTCCTCGTCTTCGCCCCCTCGGAAGACTACGTCCATAGTAGTGGCCTCCTCAGATGCGTGATAAGGAGTGAAAATGATATTGTGATCTACAGACAAAAACAGTTATATTTCAAAACACCGCATTCAATTGACATCAATCACATACCGATGTAATTTTCACCGACACCTGGAAGGTCAATGAAGGGCGTAATTCCATTCTTCTTCAAGACCTCAGGCGCGCCAACACCGGAACGCTCAAGGATAGAAGGGGTACCGAAGGCTCCCGCAGAGAGGATAACGAGACGGGATGCCTTGACGACGACCGGTTCGGTAGCGCCTTTCGCTCTGGCGATCTCATCGTTGACGTACTCGACACCAACTGCACGCGTGCCCCTATGAAAACGGTGAATAAAGCTGCATTGGGGGTCATGCGGGGAAATTGACTTACTCGAAGATCACACGGCTGACTTTAGACCTGGGCAAGATGGTGAGGTTGCTGAACTTCTTAGCGTAAATATAGTGGTGTGCTGCATCGGATCGTCGTCCAGTGTTGACATCAATGTATCTGAGAAAGACGTTCGGGTGTTATCAATCAGCTTTATATCCCAGGATAGAATAATTTCAATTTATCTTACCTTTGGATGGGCTAGTGATAGATTGATTCGTTCAGGAAAGATACTTTCAATACCACTCTCACAAGGTAATCAAAGAGGTATTTTAGACTTACAGCCCAGTGATTGAGGGACTCTGGCGAAAAGTTGTTCAGATCGTGGGTCGTCCCGTGGATGTTCTTTTCAAAAATGCTTCCGATCTCAACCATCTCTGCACCAACATTGTTGTTGGCAGCCGAGAACGAGACTTTGATTGGCCCCGAGGATCCATGAGCGGGATCATTGGGGTTGGGCTGGTAGGTCTCAGCCTATTCAGAAATTAAACTATTAGATCCAAAAGTAGAAGTTCTTTATATAACGCTTCACCTTCTTCAAAAGAGGAATCAGCTCCTTGGAGCTCCATCCCTTGTTTCCGTACACAGTCTCCCAATCGTCGTAGTCAGACGGTGCGGGACGTGTGTACATCATGACTATTTAACAGCGTTCGTCAGAGCCCGTCATATGTCTAGTGGAGTTGCTTAGACCCACAGTTAATAGCAGATCCTCCTCCAACGGCGCGTCCGGAAGGAACGAGATGCACGCGCTCATTTGTGCCTTTGCCACCCTTTCCGAAATGGAAAGACCAAACTGGTTTTCCGGTAATCAAGTTGCTGAAGAAGCGCCCAGGTTGGAGGTGGAAGTAGATCTCTTCAGAGTGTGGCCCAGCTTCCAGAAGCTTTGTTAGGAGTCAGATGTCTAATGTCCTTTGAAATAAAGGATGGCGCCGTACCAGGATCTTCAAGTTTGGATCGGCCTCTGCCAGACGGCCTGCAGTTATACAGGCGGTTGCACCTCCTATGATTTGGAAACGAATGAGATAACTGTAATATAGTGCTTCATATCTTGACGATATGTACTCACCGCCAGCAAAGATAACATCGTAAGTTTCGGAGACCATATTCAACGTTGGAATGGGTTGTTGTACTTTGACCTCGAGGAGTTAGTTACAGTCAAACTTCAGACCAGCGCACAAGGTATTTAACTGTCTTGCAAACATCGCATTGTCCCCCATTTCTTGGATTACACTCATACACTCTGCTCCAGATTCTCGAGAATTCGATGATGGATAAGTATGTCTGTGGGAGAGTTGGGCGAATTTCATAGGGGTCTGTCAGTTCTGCCCACGTCGGCATGTACTGGCACAACTATCGAATCATACATGACAATGGAAGAAGAGGCCAAGCAGCCCGAGTCCGAGTCGACAGTCAATCAGAATCAATAGAAGGTCTGTAGATTTGGGTGGAATCGCCCTGTAGCACAAAGATAACTCTTTGATTAGATCAAATGACCCGCAAACGATGTGCATTCTCACCCAACTATCTCATGGACAGTCAAATTTTGGACACAGACTAAATGATCAAAACATCGAGGTTCAACATTCAAATTTCAAACGTTCAAACGTTAAGATGTCGGGGGCGCATGAAAGAAATCGGAAAAATGAGTAATCTAGCCTAGAGGATGGGCCTATTGGACGAGCAGTTAACTAGACACAGCTTATCGGTGGTGGGGCTGATACCCCAGGTTAGGCGACCCAGGGTTCTTTCCCATCTGGCTTATACCAATTTACTTCTTTTGAAAAGAGCAGTGATATCAATGATTGAACCCTGTCGGACTTCTTGCCTTCGATCTTGAACTATAGCTTCAAGCTCCAGCTCAATCATCAAACCTTGCCCCTCAAACCTTGATTGAAAACATGCGCGCCCGTGTCAGTCCGAACTCTGGTACACTAGACTTATGCTGTTGAAGTATCCAGGTGACCCCAATCATCAGCGATAGCACCATCACCAATGGTTTAGTAGGACTAGAAACTGTAACAAGGGGACAAAAATCTTCCTGCAATCAGATTACTCCTAATTTCACTTTGAAGTTGTCTCGATTTTGGCCCTCCCCAGATACTCGGACAATTCGCATAGATTGTCGGGTACGGCGGAGTACTAAGTATGGCCCTTGATTTATTCATGTCATGCGCGACCTCGTGGGCTGAGGTTATAGAACACTCTGAATCAATCTCAGAGTCATAACCAGTCTGATTCTAGGCATTTGGATACTGAAGGTACTTGGCATATGGTGTGGCGGATTCGACTCGTCAAGATTTCGGACTCTTGGGAAAAAGGATCGACTATAAATAGAACACTTAATCCCATTGAGTGCTAGCTCCGGAATTTTGCCGTACGGCAAGGCCATCTGGCTGGCTTCTTGTTTAGTCAAGTCTTTCCCTTGGACAAAGATAACCACAGAACGCGGAGCACGAACATACACGTTTCAAGCTCTAAAGGACACCTGCACCACAAACTCTCAAAGACGATCAATCATCGTCAAGCAGGTTATCTATATCTATATTATAAGTGTTTTTACCCTCGTTCTGTCTTAATCATAGGATCGACGATTTGAACGTGAGTCCAACCTATCTGAGTCTGGATGATCGAGAGGCATTGCCTGCAGTCAGTAATGCACCAAGAAGCCCACCTCAATCATTCACTGAAATTGGCTGGAAGATGCCGTAGTCCTGTTGAAGATTCTGCAGCTTGAAGACACCGGGTGATGGTATAAGTGGTAAAAGATACGAAACCGCTTTAACACACTCACTCCATTAGTAAAGGGCGTCTTACTCGTTGTCGCGGAGTTAGTTGAAAGTTCATGACTTCCGACGGACCGCTAGCACAAATCCCTGGCTAGCTACTTTGAGCTAGGAAATTGCCACGACCAGGATAAACATAGAATATCTGCTGGTGAGGCTTAGTCAATCATTATCGACAATATTTTAAACAGTCTAACTCAGGCAGTCGATCTCTGAGCTGTGATTGCGTTTCGTGGGGACCCAGAATCTATATCAGTCTTGGAAACCTGAAAGATCGCCTGCCGTGTGTGATTTAAAACTTGTACAATGATCCTGTGGAATCACATAGAAAATTAGATATCTTCAAGTTCAGTATATATCACACGCCCATCAACGCCTCCAGAACCAGCGGTGTGTTTAATGTTCTACAAGGCAGTTGGGAGGCTTAGGACGACCTTCAAAGTAAATTCAGAACTCCTGCAACAGCCTACTCAGAATCGTTGACGTGACAGGAATGAAATTTATACTATAAAAAATAAGAATATGATCGGAATGTTCTGTCTCCTGCTCACGCACTCTCCAGAGGATCCGCTGACACGGAGGTTCCTCTACCCGACTTAGTGGATCAAGAAAGTACTGGAATAGAACTCACTCGCCTTCTGTCAAGGAACAGGGACTATGATTGATGGAACAAAATACCAGGACTCCGCGCAGACGTAGCCAAGACGTAGCGAGGGATACCTCGTCAGCCCAACATGCTGCATGTTGTTTAAATATAGACGCCCAGAAGTACATGAAATAGCCAAGTCGTCAATTGAATGAAACTTTGCCTCTTAACTTCCCCGCCCTCCTCATATCGTTCCGCATAATGGGCAATCCAGCTGAAATTGCGTGAGTGACATTCATACGACTAAAAGTCCCCCCCCCTCGTCTTGCCGGTCTTTTCTGACAGCGTTTTCCAGGCATGGTCCGATCCTTATCGGATTCACTTTCAATGCAGTTTTACTTGGTGTAATGTGTACACAGATATATCTGTACTACACCTCGTTCAAAAAGTATTGCAATAATTGATCTCCTAGTGAAGATGATCAACACTTATATTCGCTTTTACCAGAGACAAAATGTGGATCAAAGTCTTCGTAAGTAATCAGGCCATTGATGGTGTGGTCCGTAGTGCCAAAACTCACTCCGATTTCTAACCAGGTCGCCGTCCTCTTTGCCCTGGATATCATGAACACTGCTTGTATGGCTGCATATGTGTATGAGGCACTGGTAGTTCATTTCGGTGAATACAAGTCTCATCCTCCGGACGGTGTGAGAGAACTAATCACTCGAATCTAGGGGATTTCGCATATCTGAATGTCGTTACATGGCGTGAGCAGGCTCAGTTCCTCTTGCACTCCGCATATCGCTGATCTGACCAATCGATTGCAGTATTTGATACTGGTACGTTTCACCCGTTCTGGAAATTAGTCGCCCTTGCGCATTAATCCCATCGTAATTCTCCTTAGATCCATCCGTCACTGTGAGAATTTCCGTTGTGTTAAAGGAAATATTCCCTCTAACTCCTTCTTGCCTCAAGGGAGCTGTGGTTTTAATTGTACAATGCTTCTTCGCGTGGAGAATCTGGGCATTGACGAAGAGCAAAATACTCCCCGGCGTGATCGTGATTACCGCCATTCTCGGTGGAGGTCAGTCCTTCACCTCCAAAACGTAGAGCCGGGCAATTCTAAACGTCTTGGTAGTGTGTGGTATAATCACCCCAGTCAAGGTAGCCCAGGCCCCGTTCTTTGGCGAGTTGATCAAGGCGAAGGTTCGTTTGAGAATTGAAACCCAATCCTCGTCTCAACTACTTACTAACCAACTCCGATGTTAGGCGCCTATCATTATCTGGTTGTCAGCAGAAGTGTTTTGCGACATTCTCATCTCGACAATCCTGGTGACATACTTGTGGGCAAATTTATTCAATAACGATACATTGAAATCTAACGTCCAGGTGATAATTTAGGGTATAAATTTGTTTCCCTTCGACAGCGACGTCTTTTTCTTACCCATTACTCTGTGACAGTCAAGGCAGAAGACTGGTTTCCAGCGCTCCGACATGCTCATTGATCGCATTATTAGAAGTAACTACCACTACTATCGCCCGTTGTCGCATCAAAGACTGATCATTTCTCATCATTTTCCAGTCACCATTCAAACCGGTCTCGTCACTGCTGTGTTTGCAACAACCGATCTCCTCCTCTACCTCCTTGATGTGAGTATCTTAGATTGCATTTCAAACCCAAACATCGATATTAAAACACAAACGGCGTCGCAGACTACCGGACTGTAAGTACCGCCGTCGAATTGGTGATCCGCACTACCTCATCATCATGATACCACTTTCAGCCATCTTCTGTTCAATATCTCCCTCTGCAAATTGTACTCAAACTCCCTTATGAGTACCCTCAACTCCAGAGGAATCCTCATGAGCTTGCCAGCTGGTCAATCATCCACCGGGACCCGGACATTTAACGAGGACCACACAATCAGCATGTCCAACATACAGAGTTATAGGACGCCAGGTCCACCTCAAGTAAACTCGATGAAGAAGCCGGTAAGCTGACTTGTGGACTCACGGGATGGATCCTTTTTGACATTTCAACAGTCGGAAATTATCAATTACAACCCCAAACATACAGAGGTATACGTCAACGTTGAATCTCAACAGGCAAACCCAGGAGGGCGACGAGGCGCCTTTGGTTCGGATATTGATAACAAGCCGATGTATGACGCGTAGTGGACTTCATTAATGCTGTACTTTTATTACATATAACGAGCAAGGGCTGTGATTCATTATTTATCATTTATATACCCTTTCATTTGCACCTTGGAGGTAGTTTCACAGTGCCTGAGGGAACGACTGGAGAATAACGCCGCGGCTATGATCATATTGTCGTCCGACGTCAAGATCGAATACGGTCTGGGTACAATATTAATACGACAGTCAAACTTTCAGCTAGTACCTGCATCAAGCCTCAGAGTCACGCCACGACCAACTGCTTATCTTTTTTCAGACTTTCTACAGTTGCAATGGAAACGTTCAAAAGATCGGCGACAACCTGAGGGGGCGTCAATGCTAGCCTAAAATAATATCCAAATAGAAGAAACGTGAGTAAGTACGGACGTGGGGAAAGGAAGACAACCTCACCATTGGGTCGCACTGAAATCAACAAATCTGTCTGATTTAAATATCTCTAGATAGATCAATGGTTCTGTGGGCGACAAATTCTTGATCTGCATCACTTCCGATCAGAACAATGACCCAGATAGATAAGACGAAGGACGAGAATGACACACGTAATGACCGTAGGATACAGGGAAGACACCTGTGTCTCCAACTTGAAAATCAAATGTGCGAGCAGTGCTTCCACCCGCAAAGGCCGTGGCACGCCCTTTTCCATGGATAATATACAACCATTCTGAGATGGACAGAAGAATTATGATTTCGGTGAAGTGTGCGAGAAATCGTGAGATACTAACCATCCACGGTATGCCAATGAAGTTCTCGAAGACCGTTCGGTTCAATAAACACCAGAGCACTGGCCACGTTCTTCGATGCCTTCATATCAAACGTTCGTTATGAGCCATATGGCACTTGGAGGAGGTAGACAGATACGCACTGCGAAATTGGTAGAGTCTTGGATTTTGACCCAGCCTCCTCCCCCCTTCGCCACCTGCTTACTCTGGTTTTTCAAGCTGAAAACAAAGGGATTTGGTACCTCCCCCTGAGGACTCTTGGGAGCGTCGTCCGAAGCATGTCCTAACGGGGAGGGCGGCTTGGTCGCTTGTAAGATATATGGGTCTTTCTGTGGGATATTGGCCAACTCGGATATATTGACACCAAGATTTTGGGAAACAATAGAGAGAGGCGTGTGTGCTAGCCAGTCCGACAGCATAAATGTGGTCCCAAGCTTGTCAAAATTTCCATCAGTAAACAGGACTAGAATCTCCAATCCCGTTGAGAGAGCCTGAATGGAATGTGGTACGCCAGGTGGGAAGCTAAGGGAATTGGGCTGAATATGATAGGACTTCTCCACCAACCAGAACGTACGTACTAGTAGATGTCTGGATCTTCGCCGTCTGTAGGTCCTTGGATGTCAGATATGAAAGACCTCCCGTTCTCGTCGATGGCTGATATACGCCCAGTTCCATTCAGGATATAGCCCCATTCCGCGACCCGATGCCAATGTCTGGCCGAACAATCAATACAGAGTTGACGACAAGTGGAAAATGCTGAATGTCCTCACAATTCTCGGTATGCATTTGGCTCTAGGCGAAGCTCCGCGGCAGCAAAATCGACAGCTATAAAACACGAATGAGCAAATTAACTTGAAGAATACGACGGTGTTCAAAAGAACAAAACTCACAAGGAGGCAAATCCTGAATGACCTGTTCTCTGACCCAACCACCCTTCAACAACCTTGTATGAGAAAGGGAAAAGCTCCATTTCAAATTTGGTACAACCCCTGCGTCCGTCGTCGGAGGGGCAACATTGTCGGGGTTCTGGATATCGATCTCCACGTTGGTATCAGCAGAACCGTAAGTGGATCCCGTGGCACCGCGTTGTGGTTGGGGCTGCACCCCCGTACCCCAAGTCGCGACCTGGCCTACGTCTGGAGGTGTAATGCTTCCACGTTTGGCATGTGCGGAGTCGAAGGAGGGACGAAGATGGCGAGATTTGATGCCTTGTGCCGCCCTTTCCGCAAGAGAGAGTAGACGGACGGAAGACCCAGCGTCTTTTTTCTGCAGAAAAGAAGAGATCTGTGGGTCGGCGGACACGGCGGCATAGGTAGAAATTAAAAGACAGGGAGAAATAGATAGCCAAGAAATCAGTGAACGCATTGCTGATTGTCCAAAACGTTCAACTAAAGCTCAGTCAGCGGAAGATATGGGAAATTTGAAGGGAGTTCCCACTTTATATGACAATAAAGAAGTCGTCGCTGAGCTCGATGCTCAGCCAATGGAGCGAATGATCAAACATCAGGGAGTCAAATCGACATATGACGCCATCATCCTGCACAATGGCCTCGTATCGATGAGGACAGGGCTGCATAGTTGATAGGGTACTATGAAGAAGACGTTAATAGGGCGCCAATTGATGAAAAAAACGAACCAGAAACCAAAGAAGCACCGGCATTCGGGTTGAACCATGTGCATCATGGGTAGAAGTTTGTGCAACATCACTCTAGGATATTGCGCAATATTTTGGTGAGAACTGGTACCTCATCATCACCTGTCATAACTCAAGCAATGTTTGCCGTGCTTGGAAAACAACAGGTCTCGTTCAGAACAAACGCGCCACACAAGGTTTCATGGTGGGTGTATGAATGAAATTTTGAGTGGGGACGAATCTTGTTTTAAAACCCTTATCGTTGCTTCTAGAGCTTCGAAGAGCTTAAATACTGATGAATAGACAGGTTCTTCCGCGTACTCGTAGCCCAATTTCTACACTGGGACTGAATTCGCCGCCTGAAACGAAGCCGAGCATGAGTGGGGTCACAAAATACACATTATGGAAAACTCACAACTGTTAGCTCATCTCAACAATTTCGATCGGCTTTCAAGAAGTTCATGGCAAAGACCCTTGAATACTTGAGTGCATCGAATCCCCAGAGAAAAGTTGATTGAGTTATTCGTGATATCGATAGGCTCCAATCCTTGCGCACAAGATCAGAAAACAAGCAGGTACAGCGATATAGTCAAATATGTCAAGCCATCGTTGAAAGTCGTGAAAAAACGCTGAACTCTGAATCTCGAATTGCTGATGCGGAAGACTTCGGATCAGAAACTATACAGGTCGGGATTTAAATTCCCACGGCATGTCGGCACACTCTGCTAGAAGGTTGCGTGCCGGCCAAAGCGCCGTCGGGGATGTCCGGACTCTGAATTGAACGCCATAAAACTCAACTCGGTCCTTATCTTTCTTACGATTATGCACCATAAAGTTCCTGGAATCGAACAGTAACTGAGGTGTGGATCGTTGGGCCCGTGGGGTTTGTCGATGGCCAGGGAAGAAGATCTGACCCAGAACCATCAACCAAGTGAGTTGTGGATAGTTTTACGGTTTCATCCTCTTGTTGTGGGGATGCTCAAGATGTCAGAAATGGCCATTGAGGAAGACAAGTAGAATCAGTGGACTCGAAGCGTTTGGGCCGGATTCCTGGGCTTCGCACAGGGACGTAGTCGCCCTAGTGGACACTTGACATTGTCCAACGCGAAAGTGGTCGATCACAAAGTCAGAGGCGGTAGCGCTAAATGGCAAGAATACGGGCCCCATAAAAACCATAAACATGGAAAGCTAGAAATTTGTCATCCCCCTCAAGGTGGACGGAGAGGAGAGCACATATACCCGCGTCGCCAAAGGCGCTAAGTGGTCTCCCATCACCTATAATCTACATTTTGAACCTCGATCCGACATGACGGCGACGAAGCCCTGCCTTGGTCACGCAAAACGCGCGATGTTTAAGACAGAGTTCAATGCCCATGTCGGGTACGAATGGCGAAAAATGAGTGACAATCAGAGTGTGGTTTTGGCTGACACCCTCAGATCCTGGGGGGTTTCTCCAAATGGTGATCCCTTACGAGGTATTGCGGGTAGCGACGAATCCACGTACCGAATGTGCCCCAGGAGGTGACATGTAGTATCCATCCAAGAGTGTATGGTCCTCAATTGGATGATCCAGCCATACACCCTTGGATGGAGTCAAACAGTCATAGGAATGTAAGAGCAAAGAAAGTGCGCATACACTGACCAAAAGCCTCTTCGAGGAACCATTCCAATCAACGCCTCGTTCGAACGACAGGATTTGGCGAGAAAAGAATGATTCCGTCGAGGACCTTGGGGAGCGTTAATCCATGTGTTAACTATTAGCTGGACCAAATTCCACGGTTCGAGTTGATGACGTGAATGTGAGAGGACTTGCGATGACTCGGGACAAGAATAGAGATTCAAGGAAGGCGCATATAATCAGGCGATAACTCGACAAATCGAATTTTTTCATGCTCGGCATTGCAAAAAAAAAAAAAAAACAAAAAAAGGTCAGACACACCATAAGCAATAACGATGAAGATCGCCTTGGCCCAGGATGACATTCAAGGCGCGGTGTGATCAGGCTCGAAAATTAGGTTGAAAAGTATGCTAAAAGAGGACTTACACGGTTTTGGAACAGAGTATATGCGCATATAGGCGCCTCATAACCAGCTACTGGATCAAATATTTCAACTGCGGTGTGTTGGCTATTTGTCGGGGCGCGCGACATGAAAAGTGAGGTTGACGTTATGAAGGTTCGAAGACGCATCCTGCCTCCAGAAGATCCGTTATCGTAACATTGGTGTTCTCCATAGGCGTATATTTGACCGATAAAGGGGGACATGCGGCCAGAAGTCTCCCATTGCGTGGGGTTTCATATGTTCGTGAATGAGGTTCAGGAAAAGGTTGGTGAGGAACAAGGCTGAGGAGAATGAATCCAATGCCCTGTCGGAGCTTTAAGAATGGACGGTCTTTGCCGAAATTTGTTTCCGCGTACTTATCTTATCTTATCATTTATCTTATGAACAGACTTTACGGCAGCTTGGCCGCAAACCACAATGTCACTTCAAATTTAGCCTGAGTTTTCTTTTCTTTCTCATCTCGCCCTTTCGCAAATTCTCCTCGCCATGGAAGAACCCAGCACGCCCCAATTTTCGATGTTCAAAGACTGCATTGCTCAGCTGTTACTCCATATCTCAGTTAACACCTCAGACGCGAAGACCCAGGTCTCGGGATCTGTCCCAGAGAACAGTCAGGATGGGTTAGACGACTTTGCGAGCTATCTCGCGATGGAGGCCTGGCCAATCATACCTATTGCTCTCCAGAACGCCGACTACGAGACGCGTGAATCTATCCCGGATCCCAGCACTGTATCAGTTGATGCTGTCTCAACGGCGTTCGTAGACAGCTTGGTATCCTATGGCGTCGTCCCGGACTCCGATGATGCGTCGGTGTTTCTGAAAAAGACGATCCAAAGCTATGTTGAACAAGCATGCGCGCCGCCGCCCGTATGGAGTTCCACCCGCACGGACGAGTGTGTGATCTGTGGTCGTGAAGTGCCGCTCACTTATCACCATCTCATCCCACGATCTGTGCACGCGAAGGTTTTAAAAAAGGGATGGCACCCAAAATCAATGTTGAACTCTGTTGCTTGGCTTTGTCGGTGAGTCTAATGCTTACATATGGGGCTTCTGTGGTATTTTTCGACTAACCTATCTCTCGTTTAGTCCATGCCATTCGGCTGTACATCATGTCGCTTCGAACGAGGAGCTCGCTCGAAGTTTCCATACAGTTGAACTACTGCTCCAACGTGAAGACATTCAAAAGTGGCAGAAATATGCTGCGAAGCAACGTTTTGGGGTACGACGCGGTTGAGGTTATGTAAAGGAGAAAGAAAGACTAAATGACTCTCAAGGGAAGGTTGTGGTCGCTTTCAGTTCCAGAACAAGTACTTACCCCTCCCTCGATAAACACTTTCTGACTTTTTGGCCAAACTTCTGGTGTAGATACCGTTCATATATCATACACGATGCAGCTTCTGTCGGATCCTCCAAACACGAGGATGAGAATTGCCTTTTCCCCTTCCCAGTCAGAGTGCTGCTTCGTCGTTTATTCCCAACTCGAGTCAAGCGCAGATCATCCAAAATAGACAGCTTCCGAGAGGTTGATCAAAAATGGTCAAACTCTGTCAAACTGCGGGTCTAGCTCACGGTTCTCGTCATCCATTTCCAATTCCGGTCCTCCCACCTCAACAACGTACACCACCGGCTAATGTTGATAGAATATTATCCCGAATATTCCACAACGCCTCTCCTCCGCGGAGGACGGGTAGGTTCCGTTACTGCACGCGTTTGTTTTTAACCTACCCGTCTTTACTTATTTATTGGACGCCAGGCGAGTGTGCTAATGCCAATAGGCCTTGTTAGATGAAAAATGATGTCATCCCAACTACACAATGTCGGCATCATCAATTATGCTCAAGGATTCTCTATCCACAGTAGATCGGAGAGAAATGGAAGGCCTGTAACTCATTCCGGTTCGTCTGGTACTGGTGCTACTAATAATACCCTCTCTAAAGGGTGCGACGATGCAGTGGAGCGGCAGCGCTGGTTCGGCACTCAGCCCAAAGCTCACACCACCGTGACACTGAGGGCCCAATGTCATCCGTTGCATCATCGTTTTGGGGGGTCAAAAGGTATTTGATATCTGTTCCGTACATATAACAGACAAACTACAAATATTATCAGTTATCACAACACCGGAAAGTAGAAATAACAGCCAGGGTCAAGTTAGTCGATTGTTCGCTCTGTATAGTAAAGAAAGTGCTTACTACAAGACCCGGCTGGACATCTAGCCTCACAGCCCTATAGATCGCTGAGAGATCGCACACCAAATCTTCACAGGTGCTCCATTTAGGTTCATGTCTGTGTGTGCAAGAAAAAGGAAAGCAAAGACAAGGCCAAAGGCAACTCTATCACCCCTTGCTTTTGACTTATAGTAATTGATGACGATCTTTCATCCCCTTGCTTCAGAATCACCATGTCCCGGTCCCGGATACGACTGTCGTCCCCCGTATCGCAGCGTGGATCTAACCAGGATTTATCGATGATGATGGGCGCCATAGGTGAGCCTTCAGTGTGGGATGCGCTTGAATAGCGAGCCGAGCGAATTTTTGCTTGGCTTGGGATGATGATGGGAAAGCTGACTAGATATCTGGATTTTTTTTGACAGGGTTTCCAGAGTCTTCACAAAGAACAACAGCAGACCACGACCCGAATGAGCAGCCCGAACCAGAAGAGGAGGAGGAAGAAGGGGAGGAGAACGTACCGGACGATCGACAAGACACCTTTCCTCCATCCCCTTCACCGACGTCAATCGATTTCCTTTCATTCCCTCGTCAAAACTCGCCGATCCGTAATACAAAAACTTTATCCCCGGGGCCTTCGAGGAGCAGGATGATGCGGTTGGAGAATATACTGAACGATGCATCGATAGAGGACATATACGAAACCCGTCCGCGTTCACGGAGTCTTGGTCAGATGGCCCACAACCCAGAGGATACCCAGGTGGATGGTTTGCCTTCAGTGAGTTCTTTATCTCTTTTTTCTACCAGCTGGCTATAATCTGATACCTCGTCTAATAGACTGGAGTTTTCATGCCGTCCTCTTTACCAGGCCCCGTCCACCTCGGCCGAAGCTTGTCGCCCTCTACCACAGTGGAAAGAGAGTCAAACCCTGGTGTCAAAAAAAAGAAAGTCAAGATGCATAGATGCCCCGAGTGCCAAAAGGAATTCCCTCGGTGAGTTCATTTTTCGCCCATCATACTGCCTGTGGATAATTTTTTTTTGGCTCACGGCTTTGTCCTTTGTTTTCCTATTCCCCCTACCCCACCTCCAGACCCAGTGGCCTGCGAACACACATGAACATACACACCAAGGAAAAGCGTACGTGAGCCGTACTCACGCTTATCAGCCTCTCCATTTCTCATCGAGACCCCAGCTTTTGGATGCACGTACCCAGGATGCAGCAGAACGTTCTCTGTTGTCTCGAACGCCAAGCGACATATGCGAACACATGGGCTTGGACCCGTCGATGACCCAGGGGACGAGCCTTCTGTGCCTTACGTCGTGGGGTTCGAGGCGCCGATGGTGGCGGAGCCTCAACATGAGGACGTTGCGGGAAGGGATAAAATGCCATACCAGCTGAGGTGGATCCAAGGATCTGAGGCGAGCTCCAATGTCTCGAGCTCGGCAATGATGGGGATGGCAAAGGGTTCTGGATCTTCTGGATTTGGGCTTAGTCCTCCTTACGCTGAAGCAAGCGGGAATATAGCTGGAATGAGTAACCGGGAAGGAAACGTATATATGGCTGGAGTAGGAGGTTGGCCGTCAGATTCTGATATGCCGATGAGTGAAGGCGATGAGGACAGTAGGGCGGAGAGAACATCAACATCAGAGGGAGGTAAGTAATTATAATTATCCATGAAGTGACGTTGATCCCGGTATGTCGATAGAATGAACTGCTGCAGTCAGCGTGGTTGGCGTACTGGGTCTTTCTTTGTACATCCTACTTCAACGGGTAATAAAGGTTCCTGAGTTTTGTCGAAATGCAACGGCCACAGACTTGATCATAAAGCCTACAGCCTACAGGTCAGCTGCATGACCAGTTAAATCTGTCTACACAGCAAATCTGCCCCTCCCACTTGACGCCATTTGCTTTTAACCGGTCCAATAGGTCACGACTCATGGCAGCTTCATGAAAAGTTGCAAGACCAGTGTGGATTGGTTCTGTAACTTCTTTCTGCAGTCCCATGGTTGTCCCTTGAAATTGAGTCGTCCTTTGTGGGAGGAATGGAGATAATTCTCTGAATGTACATCCGTATCCAATTTGTGAATTACCCATTGTAACATTGTAAAAAAACAAGAATATTCTTCTCAAAATATTCTCGTAGACTTAATTTCTATTTTTAGCGCCATGTAAGTATGTGTGCACGTGACATCGCCATTTTATCTGTCTGCCGTGCGTTTGTCAAAGACTTAACCTTGCCACCTTCCTCAACGGCTCAATTTCAATTTCAAAACTTCGAGCGCTAAAGAAAGATGAATACAGTTCAGTATCCAGTTCTTCCTTCACGGCCCATCCATCCACACATCGCCACGACGTGCTCAAACCAACGGTGTAACGTTCCTTTAGAATTCCCAGTTCCAAATCCATACCCTCGACCAGGAACCTTGCTCCAGATCCGCTGTTTTGCGTGCCAGAACATCGTTTCGCATGCTTTTTATCCCGGACAAGTTCCTTCGTCGTCGTCATCGCATCCGGGGTCGTACGATACCAGTTCCGCCATGAAATCGTCCGCCAGCACGCCTGCTTCAGGGCAGAGGGCTTCACCATCGGGGAACGGTAACGCGCAGCAGAGGAGAGGAAGGAAGATCGGCACTCAAGAACGCCCCCTCGAAACTGGCTATTATGATATCCTCGGTGTCCCAGTGACAGCCACGACGGATGATATTAAAAAGGCTTACAGTGCGTTTCGTTTCTTCTTTCTTCTTTCTTCTGTCATCAACTCAAAGTGCTTTTTCAGGAAGGCTCGCTATCAAGCACCATCCAGACAAGAACCCGGACGACCCACTGGCAGAGGAGCGTTTCAAGGAGATCGCGATTGCTTACCAAACACTATCCGATGACGCATTACGGCGAAAGTACAACGAGTTTGGACCCAAGGAGAGCGCTCCTGAGGGGGGCTACGTCGACCCGGAGGAGGTTTTCGGCGCGATCTTTGGCGGAGAGCGCTTCGTGCCCATCATAGGAAACATCAGTCTGGCGAGGGACATGAAGACTGCGCTCCAGGAGGCCGAGGATGCCGAAGGAGAGGGCGAGGCCGAGTCATCGAGTCAAGGGCCCCGGTTGAAGGATGCGAAGGGTAGGGACATTCTCAGTCCCGAAGAACGCGCGAAAAAGGAAGAGAAAGATAGGATCAAGAACGAGAAGGATAAGCAAAAGGCAGCAGAGGCAAGTTCGTTCTCTTTTCTTCTCTTACGATTTTGTAATCTTTTTTGCAAGTATAGAAGGCAGCGGCGAGAGCTGAGAGGGTCAACAAACTCGTCGAGAACATGGAACGCAAGCTCAGCATATTCACTGAATCCGCCTCAGGCCCTGACGACCCCGACGTATCCAAAAGCTGGCGGACGATATGTCAGATGGAGGCAGAGTGAGTACCATGTTATGTCGTGCAAATTTCAGTTCTGATTTCTCTTTATAAAAGGGATCTGAAGAGAGAGTCATATGGTGTAGAACTCCTCCAGACGATAGGCTTCGTTTACGTCGCCAAAGCCAAACACCATCTTGCAACCAATCAAACGTTCCTCGGCGTCGGAGGGTGGTTGCATAACGTGCAAGGCAAATATCACGTCTTCAGTGAAACGTACGTTAAACTTTTTTCATTCCAACTGGATTAAATTAACTTGATCAACAGTGTCTCGACACTACGTGCCGCCATCGAACTCAAGTCTGTATTCGACCAGATTCAAGCGGCTGAGAAGGCAGGGAACCTGAGTCCAGAAGAGAAGAAGAAACTGGAGGAGCACGCAGCTGAGAAAGGTCTCCAGGCATTGTTCAAGGTACGTATTCCTTGAGCAGAATAAAGCAAAAGTCGACTCATCACCCCTTCCACGTCAGGGCACGAAATTGGAGGTCGAGTCCATCCTTCGAGAAACATGTGAGCGCGTTCTGGACGACCCCACGATCTCACGCGAGAAGGCGCAACTCCGGGCTGTTGCCCTGCAGATGCTCGGCGAGGCGTATATGAACGTGAAAAAGGAGGACGGGACGGACGGGCGACCAGAAGACGATTATGTTAGGATCGATACGAAGAACAGCAGGGCGAGGGATGCTCAGGCGCAGAGGGCTTAGAGAACTCGGATACTGTGTAACGGAGAAGAGAACTTGGAAGGGTTGCAACGAACTCTCATAATATTGTAATGTACATTTTACTACCCCCTCCTTGCATACGCTCCGATCGATGAATAATTTTCGTGTTCTCTAGATACTAATACTTGTACTTCACTCAACTCAGGACGATGATAATAGATGTTCTCCTTTTTCGTGGATCATTCAATACGTGCTTTCATGGCCTTGATCAGAATCAATCCATTGCAGTACCATCGACGGCCCCTCAGGCCTCAGCCAGCAACTTTCAACAGGTCCTGGGCTCCTGCCCTTCGGCCCTCGGGATGGGGATCCAATTCATCACCGTCGTGCCGTCACCTCCACGTTCAACCTTTTCGGATTCCTCAAGGGAAGTCCACTGGTGTTATTCCAGAAGATAACCACCAAACCTCGAGGCCTTGAAATGAAGAATGGATGATTCACCATGAATCATTGTGTGCATGGGCGGGGCACCAGTGTCAGTTTTCTGACAGATCGATGATATCCTCCCCGCCGCCGCCGGCCCGCGATCTTTTCCGTTTTCGGAAAGTATGGCCAAATTCGTCTTCTCCAGAATTTGTGGCTGACCTTGGCACCACCTCATGTTTTTCTCGTTTCCCAAGGTTGGAGAGAGAAAAAAAAGAATTTGTCTGTCCATCTGACTGCTCCGTCTCTGACTTTCGGGGGTAATGCATTCATCTGGGTCGATAGGTCTAGAACCGAAGGAATGAATTCAACCTGAAATATGCCTTTGAAGGCCCCAAGTTCGTCGGACTTGTTTTTGTCATATCGTTTGGAGCTGACGGCATGTTCGCAGGGATAATTTTCATTCTCTGATTTTCTCTCTGTGAGCCTGTTTTGACATCCCTGGAGTAAAATTTCTCGCCCAGCGGTGCCACTCAACCCTCCTTTTCGGCGCTTACTTCGAGTGTTAGGATATTGACATTAAACTTGAACATAATCGTTGCTAGATCGAGTGTGGCATTGCGAGTTTTCCTTTTCTTCTTCTTTCTCTTTCAGTCTGATTGTTCTTGATTTCAGTCTCCATCGGGTCCTTGATTAATTTGGAGAACGAAATGCTTCGGTCATCCAAACGCACACACAGTATATTCTACAAAATCCAACTCGCACTGCCCCTCAATGCAACCTAGAACCAAATCCCTAACTATGTGGCCGAGAATGGGAAGGAATGGCAGGGACAACAATGGCATCTCTGAATTTCTATCTAGGACCAAGCTCGGACACAATTCGCGGGGAAGAGGTGAGCGGTGTGATAAATGCTAAATATAGACTTGGTGGCTAACCTCGAGGCGCAACCTCATTGCTTTTCGTCCACACACATGAAGAGCTCTTATCAGCGGAGAGGAATAGAAATCGTTACTAAAAGTCCGGGACAGGTACAGCCTGAGGTTCGCACCTGTCAAATGAAGAATCCATCATGAAATAAAGGCCCGTCGTTTTTGGACTCGATCGCTCGTTTTGACGACCTCTTTCAACCCCCTCGTTTGTCCTCCCTCTTCAGCGCCTCTCAACTCTTCCTCGATAATTTACCCCACACTCAATCGTAACGACGACGATTAGGATGCCGTTCGCCTTTGATCCTATTTCTTATGAAGATTGGGAACCAACACTTTTGGATCAGCTTGTACGTCAGCAAGTCTCTCGTCTGACTCTTATATTGACTTTGTGTCTTACTAGGATGATGCATCATATGCTGCTATGTTTGAAGAGTGGATTGATGCTCAAGATGAGGTATGCTCCCCTGTTATATACATATGCTTGACACAGTGTGACTCACTCACCTTTCTAGGGCCCGAAAGCAGCTGCATCTACAACAATGCCTCTCGATATTTTTCAGGAAGTGCTGGAACTCGGTCCCACTTACAAGCAAGATAGCGACACCGAATCTGACTCCTGTTCCGAGGTGTGTGTGTGTGTGTGTGTGCGGGCGAGGTCATCGTCGTACGAAACCTGAGTCCCTGATGATTTTTGATTAGTTTTCAGATGTTCGATTTATAACCCCCACGCCGCCAGTCACGGTGCAGCCTCTTCCCCCTCGGAAATCATCATCGACATCTCTTGCTGGAAAACGAAAACGGGATGAGTCGGAAGATAATGACTCGGATGTGTGCCCAAGGAAATCAAACAAGGTCGACCCGGTCCTTCAAGTTCGTGTATACAACACGGCTGATGCCCATGCCTGTGATTCCAGATTCCACGTCGGGACAAGAAACCATCATCGACGCCACTGGCACTGGCACCGGCACCAGAGATCCCTGAAGACATTCTAAACGGAGAACGTCGAGAAATCACAACGGAAGAGCTGAAGATGCTCGTCGACGCCTCAGAGCTCGTTGAGGGAGTTCCGCCGAAGAAGTCTTACTGGCCAACCAGGAAACGTTGCGCTTCAGGAAGCAAACAGCGGCGCCTCACAAGCGCAGTATTCGCGTGCATCTTTTGTGACTCGGACTTTACGCGTGCTGCCGGGATGAGAAGTCAGTACTTCAGTACTCAGTGCTCAGTCTCTGCTTGTTGGTGAGACAATACGATATCGATCACTTACTTGTTTTCTTTTTTATTAGACCATTATCGGGGGAAAACCAGTCATAATTTCACAACCACTGATCAGGACCACTACATCTGCGAATTAGGCTGTAAACTCCGTTCGGGGGAGGTTTTCTATACGTATAACAAACGAGACTTTACACGTCACGTTGAAGAGTCCCGGAAGCACCAAGACCGAATGCGTGAACTTGGACTTGTCGCCCAGAATATCGCTTACGGTGACAGTGATCACAGTTCCTTGTAGTGTAGTTTTTATCCCCTTTGTCCCACACCTTCGCGTCCATTTTGTTATCCTCTTTGCTTTTTTTCCAGAGATACCCCGCTTGTATAAATAGTGATACCTCTAGCTTTGCCATTCGTGTTTAGTAACAAGTTTGCTGTCATCGTAATCTCTCAGCGATACTTTTTTTTTTGCTCTCCAGGCTGCTCGGGTTGTTGGGAGGCGTTATCACGCCATGCTCGGTCTTATGAGGAGTTTCAGAACAGCAAGGTATAAAACTTGACGTCACATTGTGCGGTGGGTGCTCTGAGCCTATTATGCATTGAGTTTTGCAAAGATGCGACAGAACAATAACCTTATATATATGTTGTATCTTGTGTCTATTTCTAACAATCATGATGCAACGAGTTCTGGGGTTTGCTTCGCCTGCTCTGCCTCTGCATGTGCAACAGCTTCAGGAGTAGCTTCGGCAGCTTCCACTGGTGCGGCAGGATCAACGGAAGCGGCGTTCTTTCCTTTACCAGGAGGTGGTGGGTGGTAAACCTTCTCCTGAAGTAAAGAGATGAAATAAAAAAGGTCAATCTTTGTTCACAAACGAGAAACCATCACAAACCTTCTTCTTCTTCTTATCAGGTTTGGCATTTGGATCAGGGTAAGCAAGCTTCTCGATCCTCTGCCACTCTTCATTCTCCTCGAACGCCTTTCGGATCGGCTCGAGCAGGCGGACGATCCCGTTCGCTACAGACGTTTTGAGGTCTAGAGGATGCAAGACTTTGCTCTCAAAGTCCGCCTTGAGGGCTTCGAAGCTCGCGTAATGTGTCGATCCTCCATGCTTGGCCTCTCGCTCGATACTGAAGATGGTTCCCTCAGGTGCGTCATCTGAGATAAAAGGCCGTTGGTCGCCGAGGCCTTCTTCGAGGAGGGTGTTCCCAGCCTTGCGTTCGAGACGGAGTTGACTGATAGGAATGAGCACGGCTTCAACGAAGGCAAGCACACCGTTGCCCTCACTAACACCCTCCTCACAGAAGGCCGACTTGACCTTTTTGCGAATAACTTGGGCCGTATCCAGGAAGTCAATTTTCGAGTTGGGGTCTGAGGCGGACATCTTTCCGCCTGCAAGGCCTGGAACCATTGCGTTCATTAGATGGGCACGTTTAGCATAGCCAAGTTTGGGGAGGTAGAGCTCGGCGAATGTGAAGATCTTTCTCTGTTTTGACAATGGCGTCAGATGATTGAGCGAGAAGGAAACAGAAAAAAGACGCACTTGATCCACACCACCAAATTGGAAATCAACATCGAGGTACTGCTCGTCAAGAGCCTGAAGCCCTGGGTATAATAGCCCACTAAGAAGCGCACTGTCGACCTGCTTCACAACCTCTGCTCCAGCTTTCTTGGCATCGTGTTCTGTGACGGAAGCGCAGAGCCGGTAGTTGTCCATGCTGTATTCCCTTGTCAGCTGGTAAGACGATCCGGTGACGAAGTGAAGATGAGACGTCGGGATCCCGAGGGACTTGAAGACAGTGGTCAACAGGATTTCGTAGTATTTCGTCCGGTGAGCGACGAGATCCAGGGGAGCTTTCATGTTGTCGAGGAAGGCATGGATGTCTAGCGAAAGTGAACAAATGACGTTAATAGATTGCGAACCATTGAGTTGTGGTCCCGTGAAAAGGGATCAAACGACTGACCTGCGAGAAGAATTGTGACCTGTCAGCCCAACGACACCAAGAATAGCCCGTAAATATTCCGAATTAGAAACGATGACTAGTCAATGGCCACGTACCTTCACGTCCGCTCTCAAGAAATCAGCGATTTTGGTTAACGGGACAAAGTAGCCAATGTGTGCTGAACGAGGATAGGTTGGGGTGGTGAGCCTGAACTCCTGGTTTATTCATTGGTCATGGAAGGAAATGGGCGTACGTCTTCCAGTTGGCGCTGTTCCTGTATGTATGAAAGGATGTCTGGGCTTTAGGATTTGTCGATTTTTACAGATAGGCTTGAATTGTACGCGCCCCAGTAACATTTTGGTTGTCGACCTTCCTGCAAAACGGCCTTGATGATGTCTTTCCCCAAGACCTCCTGCAATCTCCTGGTAATGATCTCGAATTTTTCGTCTGCTGTCGCTGCCATGAGTAGCGGGTTGAGTATTTGGGATCAAGGATGGTGCAGTTTGCAAGATCGCAAAATCTTATCGACCAATTAATGACTCGGCATCGGCAAACCCCGAATCGCGAGCATTAGCCTCCGTTCCAAACAATTGAAGTCGCCCTACCCGCCTACGACCAGCGTACGATTGGCGTACTGGTACGAGGCTGTAAAAATCGGTCCAATATGAATTGTGTAATCCGGACATATCGAAGTCAATGTCATCATCGCTGATCTGGTCAGCTGGCTGCTTAGGAATTGCCAAGTTCCAACCTTTCAATTCTGGGCCCAAACATGGCTGGATGATTGTCCATAAGAGAACAGAAGTCCTCGCGAAAGCAACGCAATCTTTTCTCAAGAAACAAATCCATTAATTGAAATAGAAAAAGATTATATTTTTACAAAATCATGGCTATTGTACACCACACTCGACGTGGCCTTCAGGCGTGACATTGGAGACTGTAATCTCTCTCGGAGGAACGGTGTCGACTTCGTCAAAATTATAAAGTGGAGCAAGGCTGGTCTTTTGACCAAGGACGTATCGACGCGTCCAATATGGCAAAAATTCTCTGACCTGATACGAGATGTGACGTGAAGTGGGCACCGCGAATATGTAATCGAGCTCTTCAAGAGTCCTTTGCTTCGTTTCTAAATCGATGTCACTTCATGATAAAATGAGGATGAAAATACAATACTAACCAGGTACGAGCAGGAATATCAGAATCAGCGCTACAATGTTCAACCCAGCGTAGAATCCGAATGCGCCGACGCTCCCAAATGAGCTCAGGAGTCGAGGGAATGTTAACGAGAGAACAGATGCCCAAAAAAGACATGTCGCAACGGCCCATGACCTAATTAGAGCTTATAAGTCAACGGTAAAGGATTGCCCAAAGCTCGAGTAACGTACATTCCCATCTCCCTGTGCGTCAGAGGGAATACCTCTGCGGAGTACGTGAATGGAACTGGGCCTTCTCCCGGAGAATAAAATGCTGGAATAATTGTGTCATGAGGATATTGCTACACAAACAGTGACGGGCTGAAACTTGCCAGCAAATAAGAAAACGAAAAGTGCAATGAGAGGGACCTTGGCCCCGCTGTGATCAGGGATATAGAAGCAGAAACCAGCAGCGAGAAGCGTCCACGCCATGTTGGGGAAAGTAAACAAGAGAAGGTTTCGGCGCCCAAACGTATCGATCGTCCAAATTGCCGGGATAGCAAAAAGCCAGTTAACGAGACCAAAGCCCCAAGACGCAAGTAGGGCGTTTCGGGAACTATAACCGGCGTTGACGAAGATGGTAGAGGAATAGAAGGCGATGATATTAATCCCACACATTTGTTGCGCAATCATCACAATGAAGCTGGCGAGAGTGGCGCGTCGGATGCGAGGTATCGTAAAGAGTTCATAGAACCTCGCGAAATAATTGGTTCCTCCGAGGACAGAGAATTCTTCGAGGAGCTGACAATGGACATAGAACATATCGCGAGCTGCCTGGAGCTCACTGTTTCGGAGTCGAACGAATGATCCGTACGCCTCAACATAGCGTCCTTTTTTCATCAACCAACGAGGGGATTCTAAAGATAGCCCAGGTCAGGATGATTGATGAAAACGAGTGTAAGTCAAAAGCAAAAAAGCATTTCAAACAACGTATTTTGACGTGCCTGGACAAAAGTAGATCCCGATTATCAGAGGGACTGCAGGAAGGAAGGCTGAGCCAAGTTCCAAACGCCACGCAATGGCGCCCGTTCCTTGAAGAGCTAGATTAGCAGAGAAGCCAAGGAAGATACCGAACGCTGTCTATAGAATCTATGTCAGAAGAAAAAAGACGAACCAAGGGCGAAAGGAATTGTAGCGACTCACCCACATCTGCCACGACATCACGAGGCCACCTCTGATGTTCGCTGGTACATTTTCGGCGGCGTAGACCGGTGATGTGGTGGCTTTAGGTCCCATTCCAAGACCAAGGAGGAGGCGGCAAACCTGGGTAGTATCTGGTTAAACTACTTGTTGTTTTCTTGTTTAGGCAACAACGAACCAGGAGTTGTGGCCATGTTTGACTTAACGCCTGACCGATGACACTGAAAGTACAGAACACGCCACACCAAAACAATGTTCCGCGACGTCCAAAGTAATGATTGAGTGGGTCAGTCAGCCAGCATCCGATCAGACTGGACCCGATGTATGGACTGGGTGGCAGGTTCGTAAAGATATGTCTTTGTGAATATGATTAGAGATTGTGATTCTTACCCGGCATTGATTACACCCACAATCCATTCGTTGATGTTCGCTCGTGGATTCCCCGGTTCCGATGTGATGTGCAGGGCTTGTGGAAAGGAGAGGTTGGCGCCATTTGATCCTGTCTGATCCCAGCCTCTGGTAATGAAACGATGAATTCACTTGAGCGTTGAGATGGACTGAGAAGGCTTACTGGACAGCGGCAGCCAAGCTGCAGAGAATGACGGTCAAGTAGAGATCTCTCGACTGACTCCATCGATCTAAATGGACAGTTCATTAAACAACTGTTGGAGCAGTGAAAGGGAGGGCGTAACTGACGGGTTGTTTCACGCCGAATGACCTCTTTGTCCGACTCTGATAACTCGCTCATGGTCTCGAAATCTGTCTGGTTTTGGGCCAACAAAGCTCCCTTTCGAAAAACCTCGATCTTATCGTCCAGACCATTCTCCTTCGTAAAGAGTTGGACTTTTCTCATTAACGTCTTCCTCGAGATTCCGTGGAGGGGGTTATGGATACTGGAAGAATCAGCGAGCGGTCAATATTGAGAAGACGATGGAGCATATCAAACACTTACCGAGCTTGGACGTTGTTACTCAAGTCAACGACTTGGGTGGCAGACTCCACATTCTCATCGTAACTGGCTCTCGCTGACACGCTCTGTTTACCTTCGCTCGACATTGCAAAAAGAAGTCAGAGAAGAATGAATGTGCGGGAGCAAAAGTGATGGTCCTTGAAAGTTGAGCAAAGTCACAGTTTATGTAGGGCTTCGATGAGGTCCATTTTGATCATCGGGCGAGAGAAAAGACGAAAGGAAGGCGAGGTAAGAAAAGGTACACCGGCGAGGTCGTAAGATCATCCACTGGCACTTTCTAAAAACCCCCTAAGAATGAACGAAGGAACGAGCACATGGATCGCGGAAACCCCAAGATGTATTTGCAGTAGCGTTTCGTGATCATCAAGCCTGGTGTTGAATCAGCGTGCTAGATTTGTGGCATTCTCCGTTTGAGAAAATTCTAGCTCCAATCACTCCCCGTCTGGGTCGCTCTGAAATAGGGCTCTCACTGGAGTAAGGGAATGTTCAAACCAACCATGATGGCTAAAAATTTTCGATCCTAGACGGTGGTTCCATGGCAGATTGAATCAAAAGTGGAGTTCTGTTGATGAGGACATGATGGTTTGCGAAGAGGTGCAATATTTTAAATTTTCCATTGGAATAGAAATTGAACACAAATAACAACAAACCAATAGGCCCGACTGACAAAAAATTCGCAAGTCAGAGCAAATTCAGAGACTCATCATAAAGAAATCTTAGAGCTTAGTCCTTCTAATTTTGCCGGCGAGTAACGATAAAAAAAAAAAGAGAGATCGCGAATGATGCCTGCGTAGCTCGCGGATTTAGAATCGACTGGGATGTCCAATTTGAACGTTAATTGAACATCCGAATGAAATCCCATCGCAGATTGCGAAATGCTCGTCTGCATTGCGCCAGGATTCAGCCCAGCTGTTCAAGTTGCTCTTCGAGCGAACCAGAGTCTCCCCAAATTACACGTTTGTCTTGTTCCAAAGCGGGAATAGCAACTTACTGGCACAATGGCGCGGTTATGTATAAATGAAGGCATCATGAATCCTTGAACGATGGAGTGACGGTCCGTCAAGCAAGATTTTTCCTCTGGGCCTCCGACGTGCATTCGCCAACAAAGTTAAACGAGCACGAAATAGTGTAATTGAGAAGCTGTGCCTCATTGAAAAAAAAGCATACAAAATGGAATCTATGTACATACACTCAGTCGACTACTATAGTCGGCGGATTAAGAAGGAAGGAAGGAAGCAGGTGTGAGCGATTTGGCTTTGCGGGCCTAAGGTCCTATCTGTTCGCATTGGCATTCCATGTTATCCCCATACTGGGATGTAGCGTCGCATGGAGGGAACGATGGGAAGAGGAGGTGGCTTAACTAAAAACCCAAGGACGTCTTCTTTTAGTCTCAGCCGTCCATCCGCCTCTTCTTGAATTGTCTTTCATCACTATTATTTTTCGAACTCTTGGATTTCTTCGAGCCATCCTTGCCTTCCTGACCGCCTCGACCTGCCCTCTTGTTCCAAGCACGCTGTAAAGCACGTTTTGTTTCTCCATCTGGGAAAGAAGCGAGATCGAAGTAGTTCGCGGCGAATTCGATGAGCCTGTCGGGAAGAGAGAGAAAGTAAGGGTTAAAACGTTCGGAGACGAAACGAGATAAGAGAATGTGTACCCACCATTCAGCTTTTACTTCCGAAACCGTTCGGATGTAAGGTCGGGTGGTGAGGACGAACTCATTGAAGACGACCCATTCGGGTTGAGTATCAAGGCCGCATGATGGATGCAATGCCACGACCTAATGGGAGAGTGATAACCGATAAGAATGAATCATGATGACGACAACGAGGTCACACTTGCCTGGTTATCCTTTACTGTCAGGTAGTTACCCTTTTCACCCTCCTTGTGCGCGATCTGCATGAAGAAACCGCATACGAGAGCTTGACGGATATTGACAAACAATTTCTTTTGGTCCGAAAGCGAGACCAACTCGATGTCAAACCGTTCCATGTTCCGCTGAAGTTGGGCGCGAACATTGTCTGCTTGTTGGAGGGCACGGAGAGAGAGGTAATTTGACCAGGCCCAATTCTTGTCGTGTTTGTCTGCAGGTCCATTGTGAGAAATTCTTTTACAGAGAAGAACCACGGAGAGACGTACTGAGGACGTATTGGTTATAGACGTTCAACAGAGTCAAGTGGTCGCCATCGGGTACTGTCAGTGCAGCCTTGGCCGCATCAGCTTCACGCCTCTGGTTGTTGGGACGGAGCCAAACATTCGGAACTAGGACAAAAGATAAGGATGAAAAGGAGCAGAGGATAAGAAGGATTATACGCACCAGACATCATAGCAGTGATTGTGAGCATTTCATTACTGCACTTGAACTCTGAGCTAACGATCAACAATTTCGCTAACTGGTTTAAGGACAAAAGGTCAGCTACATGCCGCGGACGAGCTAGCCTTAATGTAACTCACCTGGGGATCCAGAGGGAATTCTGCCATTATGCCACCTAGGGGTGTGAGCTGCCCTTCGTCATCGAGAGCTGCCAAATAGTTCAGCAACTCCAAAGCTCTCATCAACGTCTCTGGTGCAGGGGCATCGACATAATCGAAAGAAACCAAATCCTATTTTTTGAGCCGACGATTAGTCAGCAGACAAAAAGAGAAGAAAATCGAGAAAAAACACACCTTGATGCCGAGTTTCATCAATTCTAGGACTGTGTTGCTAAGATTGCTGCGCAGAATTTCTGGATGTGTCTGCTCCTCTAGCTCCTTCATGAAATCCTTTTCGGTATAGAGCCTGAAGCATTTCCCGGGTCTCGTTCGTCCGGCGCGTCCAGCACGTTGTTGGGCAGATGCTTTCGAGATCGGACTGACAAGCAAACTTTCCACTCTGATACGGGGGTTGTACACCTTCTGCTTCGAGAATCCGGGGTCCACCACATAAACTATACCATCGATGGTCAATGATGTTTCGGCGATATTTGTAGAAACGACAACTTTGCGTCCGGGTGGACCATCTTTACTGAGAGGTTGAGGAGGAGCGTCGAAGATGCGTTGTTGTTGTTGGGGCGGAAGGGAAGAATAAAGAGGTATGCAGGAAATTGGACCAACGGCACTTGGGTCTTGATTTATGAGATCGTCGGCCTCCAACTTGATCTTTCGGCATGCGTCCTCGATCTCCTCCTCTCCAGTCAAGAATAGCAGAATGTCGCCAGGGTCTTCTGCACGGTGAATCATGAGAACAGTGCGAATGGCGGCCTCCACGTAATCCGGCTCCGGTTCTTGGGTATAAAACACCTCGACAGGATGGGTTCGACCAGGGACCTTGAAAAGCGGAGCATTTGAATCTGAACGTAGGCTGAAGTACTTTTGGAATTTGAGAGCATCGAGAGTGGCGGACATGATGATGATTTTGAGATCTTTTCTCTTTTTTGCGATTCCTTTGAGGAGACCCATGAGAATATCGGTGGCGAGTGTGCGTTCGTGAGCTTCGTCGAGGATGATGGTGGAGTAACGTTCAAGGCTTGGGTCATTCATGGCCTCACGGAGGAGCATACCATCCGTCATGTATTTGAGGAACGTCGTTCCCGATTCAGTCATATCTTCGAAACGGATCGAGTATCCAACGTGACGACCAAGCTCAACTGTAGAGGAAAGTCAGTTACGCGATTCTGGAAGAAAGTAGATTTTTTACATACCATCCATCTCATCTGCCACGCGTTTCGCCACTGACATTGCAGCAACTCGCCTCGGCTGCGTACAGGCGACCATCTTCCCTTTTGTATGTGGCAAGTCCGAATAGGCAACGAATTGAGGAATCCTATCATTAAGAGGGTGTCAGAAAAGATAGAAAGAGGGAAAAACGTCGAAGAAAAGCCTACTGTGTTGTCTTTCCTGACCCAGTCTCACCGACCATCACGATAATCTGGTTTTCAGAGAACTATGCAATACCGTCAGCTGAAAGTTCACCAAGTATTCCGGTGCGACGACGACGACGGAGGGTAGGTCCATTACTGAAGATAGCAATCTCAAACCCCTCCTCGATGCGTAGAACACCATCACTCACGATCTTCAGGAATTCGTCCATCTGGGCGAACACTGGCAGTTTCTTTCGTGTATCGAGAATTTTCTTGTATTGTCCTGAATGAGGTTGCTTCGTGAATGGATTGACATCGCCATCCTTTAAAATGGGCTAAGTGAAAGAAATTTGACAGATAGTTAGAGAAAGCCACATACCATCGCCTTTCTGACTTGCTCCCCGACAACTTTTCGAGGCAAAAAGCCATAAAGCGGTTCCTTGTCGGTAGGATTGGTTCCTGTTCCTACGCCGCGCTGAGAGGGAGGAAGATGACTGAGATATGGGTTGTCGCGGGGCTTTGAATTCGATTTTCCGTCGGCCATAGTGGATCTGGTATTAGGGTATGTTATGGGTGGAAAGCAAGCTGTGATTCACGTTCAGTTCTTGGAAAAAAGTAACAGTCACGTGAAGGGACGAGAGGCGGGCCGGGCTGGCCGCTGACCGAGAAGAGCAAAAAACGAGAAAGATCTTCAATCTCGTCGTTCAATAAATTTTACATATAAAAGCTCGAAACAATGGGCACAGACCAAGATTCAACAATCAGGGGAGATAGAAATGAAGATGTGCCATACGAGTCACGTAACTGAGAGGAGTCAGAGATGAGCAAGTCACAAGCGAGGAGTCAGATCATCAGAACTCAGCTATCATAGAAAATTTCGGATTACAAACAGTAGAGTTTATTTGGAGAGAAGTTGGTATAGATACATATACAGGTCCTCGAATTGTATAAAGAGACAGGAAAATTGGCACTAGGGCTAGGTTACATCGGTATCATATCACTAGCGCCCGCCCGCGCCTGTTTCAACACTGGTATTGCTTGGACGAGGAATGGCAGAAGTTCTCGTGATAATAAAGATGATTCTTCTTTTCCAGTGCGAGACAAAGAGTACAATCTCCTCAAATATATTTGCACCTCGCCACGCAGGTCGTGAACGAAGTTTCCAGGAGGAAATGTTATCCGTTATTAGTTGGAAACGTTCCACGACTTCGTTCATTGTTGGGCGCTGACTTGGATCGTCTTGAACCATGTCGCTGATCAAGGGCTTTAGGAAATCAAATCCTCGATACCCAAAATATATATTAGGTAGAAGCGGGTGGCCCTGTTTTGAGAAAGGTTTGAATCTTTGCGGAGAAGAGGAAAAGGTAACACACCTCAATGAAATACTGGCGTACGAGGCTTCCAGCATAGTAGACATCGGTCCAATATGGATTATGCAGCTGGGACATATCTCTGAATTCTGGCACGGTCTTGTCACCCCCGAGCACTGGAAGCTCTAGCGGGCAGGTCTCGGTAGCATCGTACCGCCGGGAAATTCCAAAGTCAATGATGTAGTATTTTGGTGGACGCTGTGTTCTCGTAAAGAATTTTGCTCTTCCTGTCAGATCACGCCTCTGAACTAAACCGTACTCCAGTGCTTCGTAGCTCCTCTCGTACGGGTGGTGACCTTCAGGGAACATGGCATCGGTTTATATCATAAAATTGTTCATATTGAGGTCGCTGCACAACACAAAGGGGCCAATTTCAATGATTTTTATTCATATGACGCCGAGACTCACCAATGCGCAACATGATGTTCATGCATGAACTGCAGTCCCTACGCATGCCGTTAGTTCACCAGAACTTTTGCAACTAGGGAATACCTCAGGCTCTACCTCAAATAGCTGACGAATGCACTCCACGGCTTCTCCAAACGTATCAAAAAGAGGTGAGCTGAAGGGTCGGAGATGAGGCATCACAAGGATACGCATGATTGGATTGTCGTCCGGGGGGGTCAGAACATCAAGAAGAGGTATACAGTGATTCCGCGAGTCAGATAGCATGTCGTCCGACGTGAGAAATCGATGAATGGGGGGTTTCACGATAGCCCAACTTCGGGCCAACTTTGATCCCAACTCGCTTGGCAATTTGATCGCCAACTTTGGGCAAGTTGGGCCTCAAGTTGGACCAAAGTTGGATGCAAATCGTGGTCACGAGCACGATTTGATGGCC
>JAHXRV010000815.1:0-19061 GCA_019904355.1 Psilocybe tampanensis | reverse complement strand
ACACTCTTTCCACTGACTTCAATACTTCCCCTTCGATCACCGAACTCCACATAGACATTCATTCTAACCTTTTTCCTTCACTCGGACCTTTCAGATCTTCTCAAAATCCCACCCACCATCCCTCTTCACATACAATCACTCTCTGTCATATAACCACCTTCATCTCCTCTACTACACTTTAAATCATCGTATTGTCACCATATCTTCAGTATTAAATTACCTTCACATGTCAGTAGGTAGAGTAGGTCCCGTTGGAGATGGGGGTCATCCGCCAACATCTCCATCGGCCCCCTACGCCCTGGAGTTGGCTCGGTCTCTCAGACCGCCGACCTCTCCAACCCCCACACACTACCTCTTCTATGCTAAGCCTACTGTGGCACCTAGGCTCTTCACGAGACAATCAAAACAAAGAGGGTGCATATTCAACCTCCGAATCGGTGATAGGCCGACTCGCTCAGGGGGCTCTCCCAAGAAACGGTATTCTCTACCCGATTTTGCCAGGTGGTATCGGCGCCATCTCACAACTGGGCGCAAATTATAGCAACAAATGCACCCTGCTTCACTGCTTAGAGCTTCTTGACGAGCATCAGAAAGGTCGTTCAGGTTAGACAAGATCGAAGTCCTTCTCGAGACCAAACATCGAACAAACCTCTTGAAATTCTGACTCCGAAGGCCTGAACGCTGCCCGGGAAATTCAAAGGGGGTCTAGCCACCATCACCATGTGAATCGGCGGACTTCATAGCTGGCCTCATCGATTTGAAGTTGAGCTTCAGGATTCTACCAAGTGTGGGTATTCATCTACATACGTACGTCCCCATCCACAGATTAGGACTGTGACTTTGACCGGCCGAGTTTGTGCCAAGCCATGCCACGATATACTACTAGTAATACCACATCCGTACTTTCATGAGCATCGATCGACCACAAATCCTCATAAAGACACTGATCCAGTATCTAACTCAGATGTCAATCAGCATGAAGCATAACACAAGATCACTCGCCCAGGATTAAAAGACCGGCAACTAACTTGGCTTTAACTTCAACTTGTAGTTTAAGGCACGTACTGTAGAGCGGGTGGCGCAGCAGTGAGCGCCAAAAGAGGGAATTTGCCTACAACTGAAATAATCGAGCGGTGGCATCAGTCATGAGACAGAAATGTCGTCACCGTGCGCTTTGGCAAAAACACAACTCGCACACGGGAGAAATATGGTTGCCGGGAATTATGTGTTCAATGCAAAGTGGGATAACTCTATGGAACGTTGGAGGCAAGTTGAGGCATGTGCAACTCGGTTTTGATAACGACTCGGATAGAATTGGATAGACACACCATATTTACCGACTTACATTCCCTTTCCTTTGGGGAATCTCACAACTAAGAAGTTGCCAGCACACGGTGAACACGCGCGAGGTTCGAAGAACAGTGAGACAGACCTTTTATTTTAGCCTGAGCAAGCGAGCATGAGGAGGGGGTAGATAGCACGAATAGCATAGGTGTCAAAAGGTGGCAGCTGTCGTGGTGCCGGCGGATCCTAATCTGGGACTCGATCAGAAGGTTCAGGAAAATACTTCTTGGATACTGACCGACCGTGACAGAGGGAAAGAATAACTTCTATCGTGAGGATCGACTGGGAAGTCGGAACTGTACCCAAACGCCTTCGACGTCCAGGGGATGAACATGTGGGCCAAATATCACCTTCAAACACCTTTTAGTTTCGTTATGGTTGACAAAAGCGAGACTATGGCGGTATCAAATTGCAAAGCCGAGATCGTTTTTGGTGCATCGTTGCCACCGCTGACTAGTGATCCATAGTCAGGACCATATGGCAAGTACTTTGTGTTTGCGGATAGCTTCAGGCCTCGAGTCCTAGAGCTCCAAGCTCAACATCCGATACAGCAGTGGGCAGTGCTGCAGTCCTGTGTCACGATATTTCCGACTCGATTTCCCTGCGATTTCCACGTTATCTCTTGGGTATCTTGACCAAATGACGGTCGACCCTTCCATGAGATAAGTATCCTGGGACGTTATGAGCGTCATTAGACTCCATGTAGGCAGCACTAAAGCCCATAGATCATCTTCAAGCAAACAGAGGAGGTCGGAGTCGGAGAGTTTTGTGGAGACTTTGAAATGAACTTTGAAGTTGCTTTGAAGTGAGTTTCCGCCCCCCGGGCCGTCGGAGCTAAGTCATCCAAAAATGGAAGCCTCTCGGGAAGGACCAACGGGTTGATCCGGACCAGTCAGTGAGTATAATCACTGCCCAGGTCGATATCTGACCTCCACCATAAAAGCGTACATGCTCGTTTTTGCGCTTGTTCCTTGACGCGGGTTATTCTTTGTTTTTTGTTTTTTTGTCTCGGTACTGCACGATGAGTTAAATGAACGAATCGCCTCTTGGTTAGCTGCGGAACTAGACTAGGACACAGCATTCTGTCGGCAGGGCTGGGGCCACACCAGAAGAGCATCAAGACAGTATACTGGGCCACATCAGAAGAGCGTCAAGGCTGTATACTGAATCATGGTGAAAGTGAAATGGCGATGACCGCCAAAAGGTATGTCACAGTCCGAAAAGTGTCCATATCAATTTTTTTCGCACTAATTCGTTCTTGTGTTGTTCTACAGGCAGCTTTGCATGGACCTCATCCCTGCCTCGTCTTTTCCTTTTGAAGAACGCCGCAATAAACTACAATGTTTTGCTCAATGAGCATAATCGGTCGGAAGGGCAGTGTTCACTGACTATCCGTAAGGCATCCTGTCAAAACTGCAGTTCTATCACTAATCTGTGCAAAAGGCATAGGAATACAGACATACAATGCACGTACTTTGATCAAACAGGAAATGGCACTGGCTACGGGAACAGCCTCTGTCTATTAATATTTGCGAACATAAAGGGCGAGCTTGCAGTACACGTGTGATCGATACTCTTCCCTCTTGTATCCTCTCCTCTATGGCGCCAATTCTACAAAGCTTGGGTCTACAGAGTCCCCAAGCCTCTCGTCTTTACATAGATTTGATCAGGGACGTCACATCGAAGTGGGCGAACTGGGACCCGGCCGTACCGATCCAGGTCTGAAAATCCGTTTCTGAATTTACCCCGTATGAAGTTCTGATGTATTAGATAGCCTGGGGATTATGGTCCCGTCAACAGGAAGACCGGAGAACTTGAAGTGAAGGGAAATATCTACAATCAGGACACCAACGCCAGCATCTTCCATGGTGTTCATGCCAGCCTCCGCGAACTCGTGAAAAGGCATCCTCCAGAGTTCGCCGCCCGAGAAGATGACTACTGTGCAGTCTCGTTTAACGCCCGTAAGAACGACCTCGATCTGGGATCCACTGCGTGAGTTTCTCGAACGATCGAACTCGATTTTCTGTCCTCTGACTCCACGACCATCTAGCACGGTCCCTGGGATCGCTGAGGCTTCTCTCAAAGGCCGATGGACCTTCGCCGCCAGACGCGGAGCATTCTTACTCATGGCTCGTCCCCAAAGCTCATATATCCCCCACAACGCTATCCTTGAACACCTATTGCACGTCGAAGGTCTCAAGGACATGTGCATCGTGACACAGGCCCTTTCCTGTTCGGCATTCAGCTTATACCTGTCTAATGAAAGTGAGCGTTCTTTCTCAGTTTTTTTGTTGGCGAGAATGCCACTTTCTCTCGACCGTACTGATGGAAATCGTCTTTTCAGGGGATGATGACGTGAGCGTAGCCCTCCTTGGATCGGCCCCAGTACCCTATGCACCAGGAACCACAGCGGGAGGTCATGGGCAGGCCAGATGGTGGTCTTCGAATTCGACTGGGCTTTTCCGAAAAGGACTCGAGCCATTGGGACAAGATAAATACACACCGCTCTACACGATCAAGAAGATGCGAGGCAAATATCGCTCCAGGCGTGGTCTGCCTGACCCTGTATTTACAGGAGACGATCTGTGAGTTCTATGAGCAGTATTCGGACACTGGAGCGTTGTTCATGTTTGACAATTGTTGTGTGTTTTTCATCCTTTAGTTGGGAAGACCACGAACCCCCTTGGACTCTGCTCGACGAGGATGGGAACGAAGAGCCTTCTGATGCAGTGAGTCCCATTTGTTCTGCCAGTTTGATATTCCTCGTTAACGATATCCTCACCAGAGTGGAGGTGAAGATGATGAGGTGAGTTGAATTTGGTCTGCAACTCTAAAATGTTTTGTTAACTATCTCGTCCTCTAGGATGGTGATGATGATATGGTCTTGTAGGAGACTACCTGGCGCTCCTCACTTTCTTCGCCGACTTGGACCTCGTTCTCCTTTCCCTCCAGTTCAGTATAGTCTCGTGTTCATCGTTTTGAAGTCATTTTTGCCGATTTGATATGTTTTCTGTACGCAATAGCCTTATGCATGATTCTTGATACCCTACCTCGCCTTATGTCGGCAGACGATTACTACATAGCCCTATTTACAAAATTCCCAATACTATTACTATACAAGCATTCTATTCCGGCCAACGAGCACATGCGCAAACAAATTGTAGGATTAAATGTGGTCGTCGGCGAACTTGTGTCAGCCCCGTAAAAGACTCTTTCTCTTCGGGCACAGCCTATGTCTCTTCCTCGCATGGTCTCCTACCAGCCCAGCAATTTTGCGGTACTTTTACTAAACTTCGGGAATGCGTTGGAACTGAGATACGCGAGACTCTTACGACTGAGTAAGCGACATGTCCCCAACACGTATGGACAATGACAACACTGGATAGTGCACCATCCGGGAAGGTCGCAAAAGGAAAGGGCAGACAAAATAGTTGAAAGAATAGAGTCTATTAGACAGAAATTATATACGACATGCAAGTCGAAAATAAAAGAATCTAGAGGAGGAAAAAGAGTAAGCGAGAATTCCGATGGATGTGACAATTCAAAGGAAGAAAAGGTCAGAGACTTGAATGGTTCCCGAAGGAAATGAACCCAGTGTGCGGACACGTCGTGGTTGAATTTGCAGTTTTATGTTTTACATCTTGAAGAAGAAGAAAGGCCGAGAACGAAAACGAAGAAGGAATCCTCACCATCTGACAGCAATACAAATCGGTGGGCGCATCATACATAACGAGTCTAGAAAGCTGAGATAGGACACGAGTCAGAATAAGTTCAGGGTTTGAAAAGAATGAGAAAAAAGAAAGGAAAAAGTGTCAGGATAGATATTCGTGGTCTTCTCATGACCCGTAGGCTTTCGAAGTGAGCTGAGTTGTACGGAAAATTCTCATCAAACGTCTTCTCGACAACGTATTGTCGGAGGAGACAAGAAAAGAAAAGAAATAGACGCTCACCATTAGCAAAATCCCACACAAAACCAAAGAAAAACATGAGAGAAAAGGACGAGGTGGAAAACGGTGACAAGAAACAGAAACGATGCAGCCCGAAAATAACTCGAACCGAAACGGCAAGTAGGCTAAGTCACGTGCTACCCTGCCCTAAAGTCAGCCACCGAAAACACAACTGTACAGGACCGAGAGTGAGATTCCCACAATCCCCAGAAGGGCAGAGGTAAGGTGGAGAGACGACACCCAAATCATAATTCACGGTGAGCAACACTTTTCCTCGTCGCCGTCGCCGTTCACCGTACTCAATCCATCTCTTTCTCGAAAGATGCAAATCTTCGTCAAGACCCTGACGGGCAAGACGATCACCCTCGAGGTGGAGTCTTCCGACACCATTGACAACGTCAAGGCCAAAATCCAGGACAAGGAAGGGTGAGTTCGCTTTAAAGTTCAACTTTCCAAGTCCTTTTTTCTGATAAATTTGTGTTAGTATCCCCCCCGACCAGCAGCGCCTCATCTTCGCCGGAAAGCAGCTCGAGGACGGCAGGACTCTCAGCGATTACAACATCCAAAAAGAGTCAACTCTTCACCTTGTCCTCCGGTGCGTTTTTTGAGGTCGATATATGCGTGTTTTGAGTCGCCTAACGACGTTTTCTTCTTCTTATCATTGTAGTCTCCGTGGTGGAATCATCGAACCCTCCTTGAAGGTCTTGGCCTCCAAGTACAACTGCGACAAGCAGATCTGCCGCAAGTGCTACGCCCGTCTCCCTCCCCGCGCCACCAACTGCAGGAAGAGGTCGTGCGGACACTCGTCACAACTCCGCCCGTATGTGCCGTCTATTTTTTTTTCTTTCTAACAGTTCTCTGACATCATTTTCAATCCTCCAGCAAGAAGAAGCTCAAGTAGTCTATTCGCTCGGGTCAGGACGGGATTGTTGGAGATGTCGAATCATGGATGTTTGGGCTGTGTGTACCACGAGAATCCACTAAAATTCATTATGCCAACATACTTATGTTCCATCGCCTTCGACTACGCAACATGTCATATTTCTCATTTTTCGTCTTAAGGACTGAAGTCGTTTGATCTGTGAACCTCAAACAACGGTCAATCGGTCACGAAGGATAATCCCCACCGTTGTTCTCTCAGTTGAGTATATGTGCATCCGTTTTCTAATTTCCGTTTTTGCAATGCCCAAGCGCCCCGGAAGCATATGTTATCGAGACTCAAGACTCAAAACTCAGGAATTGGTTAATATTTTCCGTCTTCATTCTCACCGTGCCTCTCAATTTATTTTCTGGTCAGGCATAGTACAAAGTTCAAGGAGAGTTTTCACAAGTCACCCCCATGTTATTCACACCTCAACGCCGACAACACCAACCCCCAACCCAAAAACACAAACGATGTCCTCCCAGACAACGAACGATGCCAAATATCCAGCCTTCGTGCCAGTGGTGTTCGCTCATGCTCCTGGGCCCACAGTATCTGGCTCGGGGTCCTCTGTCGCTACCATCAATATTACCACCAACACCATTGGCGGTGAAGGTTTGGACTCGGCGGATATATGCGTTATAGAGGGTGGCTGACATCTATCGACTCGATGCCAGAATGCCATGCCTCCTGGTTGTGTATGAAACGATGATCGTATCCCGTTCGCACAACGCAGGGCTTCATCGTCATCGTCATGAAACTTGTTCAAAGTTCACATCTATCGCCTTGGGTCGCAGAAATTCTAATCGACATAGATTTCTTAGTCTGTTGTAGTTTTGGTTTTCGACTGAACACCCTCTTGCAAACTCCGAATGAGGACTAAGATGCATCTAAAGGCCTGAAGGATCCACTCGACATTTCTTTCCTTCCGAATCTGAATGTATCAACATGGATTGAATTGGGTCCCTTGGAGCAGGTACAAGTAAAAAAAATTGGCAAAAAAAAAAAAACAAAAACTGCACCCGTACTCGAAAGGTAAAGCACCAGGCTATGGTAAACTGTTCTGTTTGACAAACAATATGAAATCCAGAGAAAACCTGCATCTTCCACGTCCCTAATATCCAAGATCCTCCCGTCAAGCTTCAAGCACCATTATGAACGAACAGCGCCAAACGATCCAGGGGTACACCTGCCTTTTTCATCTTCTTGACGGCCATGTTCAGCGCATGTGCTGAATCTCTGAAATCGATCTTCTCTGGATTGCGAAACATATACTTGTAGAACAACTCCGAAATGACAGGCCCATCTTCGTCGTCCATCTCCCACAACGTCCCGATAACGCTCCGGAACCCGCAAAATTGCAACGCTGCTGATAAATGGATGCTCTCGTCTGGGGTTACGGAATCTCCTTGGGCACTGTGACAGGCGGACAGAAAAGCGAATTCGGCGTTTGGAACTCTGGCTTGCATGAGGTCGAGTACCGGGAGGCGGCGATCATGAAGCTGGAACGACGCTTGGAACGGCTGGTTCTCGTCCCCTAGGTGGCCGTGGCACGCAAAATGTGCCCATGAGTGATCTTTCAGACCGTCGATGACCGCTTGACTCTGTGCGTCGGATCCAAAAAGAACTTTGACGGAATTGTGAGGAGGCACCAGGGCCTTTACAGCGTCGACTTCATCCTTGACCTTTTTGAGTTCCAGATCCGTTGAAGGCTCTCCAACGACCAGGAGTTTCGGGATTGAGGACGAGGGCACAATGTTCGACCTTGCTTTGATCAACGATGACAATGTCGAGGTGTAGGAAGAGGTGTACATGTCAAGGAAGTTCTTTCTCCCGCGGGCTGCGGCGTGGAGAGGAAGTGCACACAGCTCAGCCGTCGGGCACCACCAAATGCGACTTTTCTTTGGTATCCCCAGCTCAGTGAGACGGTCGGCTATGGGAGAGACGATTGTATCCCACAGGTCAGCAAGTGCGATGATGATTTCTCGTTCAGTCGCAGACCCGAGTTTCTGAGCCCCGAGTTTTTCGAGTTCCACCTCTGGAAGATTTACGAGCTGAGGGGGCCCGTCCTTCAAAACGATTATGGCGTCGGAGCGGAACTTGCTAATGTTGACGAGTATAACAGGGCCTTCAGCGGCTGCCGATTGAAGTGAGTCGAATGATGGGGGCTTTAGGAAATGGCTAAGCCCTTTGATCTTCCGAATTCTTTCCACTAGCTCCTCCCACTCCTCCGAAAGAACACGATGCCGTTTAATTTGAGCGTCGGTAACCACCCCGTTGTCTTTATCTGATTTTGTTGCTGTGCTGTTTGATAGCAAGGCCATGTGTTCGAGTTCGGCACCCAAAATCTTGAGGCGATCGGCAAGCTCTCCTCCTCCCTCAACTTCCCGGAGCTGTTGAAATGGGTCATTGTATCCATTTATCCTGGACCACAAGATTGCTCTTCCCTGTTCAAGGAATTCGACCGCCAAAGGAATGTTTCCTGCCTCAATGGCAGCAGAAGCTGCATCGGAAGCTAATGATTTCACTTCACTGGTAGTGGCAAGAAAACTTTGCTGGGACTCGACGCTGGAGCGGAGAACAAGAGAGCGATTGAGAAGGTTCAAGATGGTTGTGTATGCAGACAATGTTGAGGCATGTTGAATATCTCTTGCCGCAAGTCTCCATTCGGAAGCGACGTGAAGTCGATGTCGAATCAAGGACATCCCATCGCTTGCTGCTTGTTCATAGAGACGAAAGGCTTCCTCCGAGTCCTCAGGTCTACTAAGATGACGATAGCGACCGTAAAGCGCTGTGGCAAGGGTACCGAGGGATTGACAACGATTAGGGTGGCCAGGAGGGCAAAGATTCAGTGACTTGCGAGATAGGAGAGCTGACTCTTCCAAGTGTTCTATTTTGCCAAACACCATATAGCACCTGAAAAGATAGACGGCAAGATTTTCGAGGGATGGCAAAATACCAGAGTGGCCGGGAGGGAAAAGACTGAGTGCTCTGCGGAGGAAAAAGACTGACACTAGAAGGTCGTCAGATATATCGGATATCTCATATCGAATAAAAAGATATCGCGAAAGGTTGTTAAGCGCCGTTGCATAATCGGGATGGCCTGGTGAACAGAGGCTGAGGGCATCACAAGTCAAGGAAATACACTCTTCTATGTCGTCTAATTTCTTCAACGCTCCGTGCCGATGGGAAAGACAATCCGCAAGATTGCTCAGGGACACAGGACGGTGTCGGTGGCCAGGTGCGTAAAGACTGAGCGCCATTCGAAGCAATGAAATGGATTCTTCTAGGTCATCCATTTTTCCCAGCACGTCATAGCGAGCAGAAAGGTAATGAGCGAGATTGTTGAGCGAAGGGGTTCGATCACTGTGGCCAGGAGGCTGGAGAGCGAGTGCCTTGCGGCTTAATGAAATTGATTTCTCCAGGTCCTCTGTTTTCCCCAAAATTTCGTACCTAGTAAAAAGGTTGAAAGCCAGGCCGTTCATGCACAAGGCGTGAAGACGGTGGCCAGGAGGGCAAAGGCTGAGCGCCTCACGGCTCAATGAGATCGCCTCCATCAGGTCCTCCATCTTCCTGGACACCTTCGTGTATCGAGTCGCCAGACACTGGACAAGATTATTCAAGGATGAGACACGGTTTGGGTGGCCTGGGGGGCGGAGAGTGAGGGCCAAGCGGATCAATGAGGTGGACTCTTCTAGGTCTGCTATCTTGCCCAAGACCTTATAGCGAGTTGACAGGGAATCGGAGAGGTTGTGAAGGGATGTGGCACGCCCTGGGTGGTCGGCAGGGCAGAGGCTGAGCGCAGTGCGTTTCAATAGGATGGCCTCTTCCAAGTTCTTCATGTTTCCGAATCCCTCGTAGAACATGGAAAGAGAACTAGCGAGATTGCTAAGGTGTCCCACACGGTCAGGGTGGGAAGGAGGGCAGAGGGTGAGCGCAGTGCGATGTAATGAGATGGAGTCCTCCAGATCTTTCTTTTTCCCTATAATTGTATAGCGCGTTGAGAGATAAGTTGCGAGATTTCCGAGGGATACTACACGCTCAGGGTGGGCAGGAGGGCAGGTAGCCAGCAAATCCTGGTATACTGAGATGGATTCATCAAGGTCCTTATTTTCCCCCAACATCTCATAACGAGTGTAAAGCGCAGAAGCTAGCCTTATGTGAATGGAGATATACGTGTTGTGGTGGCGACTCGGTGGAGTCGGAGGGCGTAGGCTGAGCGCGTTGCGGTACAACGAGATGGACTCTTCTAGGTCTTCCATGTTCTTTAATACTTTATACCGATTTGAAAGACAAATGGCGACAGCGCCAATGGCAAAGGCACGTTCGGGGTCATCAGGAGGGCAGCCTTTGAGTGCTGTACGGGTGAATGACAATAAACTGTCATCCATGTTTCTATGTCCTACCGCCTGAGTATGAAATAAAGGAAACAATCGAGATCAATAATCACCTTGAATGGGCGTATATCTGTCAATGAACTATGGATCTGTCGGACTATGTTCGAAGGCTTTCCCCTGGCTCCTATAACCTGGTTAGAAGGATTCAGATAAATTCTTTCTCAAGCTGGCCAGGACGTTGGGACTGGTGACTTGCCTTCGCGATGGTCGTAGGTCAGGTTCAAGGTAGGAGAAGAGGACAAGGTGGAGGGAACGTAAACCTTCCACAGCAAGCCACAGCAGCAGAGCCTCGAGGCGCCTGGCTCTGACTGCGGTTTGCAGTGCATTTTGAACGTTCAAAGTTAATCTTGGACACAGAGACCCAAAATAAATTGTTACGTTAATGTCCAGTGACTCCAAGACACGCAGTGCATTGGCGAGGGTGACGAGAAACAGATGGCGTCCTCGTCGTTGGAAACCTGGACCACGAGCACGAGTCCTTCGCGGTAAGCCACAACACAATTCTTGCGACGCATTGGTCAGTCTCCCAGAGATTGCCGAGGGTGAGAGTATCACCATCATAAGTAGAGGACTCGGAGATGAGCGTCAAAAGAAACAAAAGGAAGTGAAAAGGCTGGATCTATCCACTGTCCAGGGACTTGCCAGGGACCAGGAGGCGGTACAATTGAACCCTAAGAATTGAATAAAAACATCATTGCGTGTTTACCAAGACCATCTCGTTCAAACGTCGCCTCACCAACACCTAATTAACACCCAATCGCAAAGTCGCAAACCCAACGACCCGCATGTTGATGTCGGTTATAGAATCAGCTTTTTGTCGGATAATTTCAGGTTTTTGCAAGAAAAATCCACTTTAGACAGACAAAACATGACATGAATACATAGATTGAACTCAATGCATATCAAATTGTTATCAGGGGTAATGAGGAGCGAGAACTGATAGTACATGTCACAAAGCAGAACCATTGAACATTGAAATATTGAACGCTGAGCGCTGAACTGCCATCCAGTAACATTTTTCATGATCATTGTAGGCAGCCTAATCTGAATCATCGTCATCGTCATCCTATATGTGATGTACTTAATGACGGAGTGAGGGCAGCAGGAAATTCAGGATTGAGAACTCACCGACTTGGTGACCTCGTCATTGCCATTTTCGTCAAGCAGTCCCCATGGAGGCTCCGCATCATCCCAACTAAACCAAATGAAATGAATACAAACCTTGAAATGTAGTTAGTAAGTTTCGACTTACAGATCATCGCCTGTGTATACAGGATCAGGAACACCACGCCTAGAGCGGGGCTTCACACGGATCTTCTTGAGCGTGTACAACGGGGTGTAATTGTCTTTACCATCGTGACTGAATCCATTTCGAAACAGCCCGGACGCATTCGAAGTCCACCAATTAATTCCAACACTACCTCCAACCGTGATACCAGGTGCATGGGGTAATGGGGCTGATCCAAGAAGCGCCAGACTCACATCATCGTTTTCTGGGAAAATGATAATGAATATGTGTAAGACGGAGAGGTGAACAAGGGCAATATTCGCCTGCACGTACTTTCATTGGACAAGTATAAACTGAACGCCGAACAGGAGAATACTTGTGTCACAAGATACATGTCCTTGAGCGCTTCGACTTTTGCCAGGTCCTCGAGGAGCACGTTACGAGGGATATAAGAGCTCTGTGGACGACACATGATGAGCAATGCTCCACGTTTGGAGTTGAAGGTCCATCGGCCTTTGATCGAGGCCTGAGCAAGTCCAGGAACAGAGCTAGTTGCAGGGCCAGAAAAATCAGCAGGTCCTTGCATCGAATGGAAACACTCACAGATTCGGATCCACATTGAGATCAGTTTGACGACCATTCATGGAGATCGCAAAAAAATTATCCTCTCGAGCCCCCACCGTGACTCGATGCCTATCCAAAAGTTGGCGAATGCCCGCTTCGTCATCTCGGAATACTTTCGAGCTGGTGTGGGTATCGTAGATGTTGCCTTTGACCTCAAGTTCTCCAGACTTTTTGTCTATTATGCCGAAATCTCCAACCTAGGGTTGATGTGTTGAAATGTTATTCGATGAATTGAAGAAAGAACCAAACCTTGATTGAATTTCCTGGGTCCCAATTCGCCCATTTTGATGTAACGTCCCTGATCTGATCGATGAAAAGGCGTGAAGCCTGAGGGCTTGACAGACTCAAAAGTTGCAAAATCGATGGCATAGTAGAGTTGTAAACAAACGATCTGCCAGTAAGGAAGACAATCGATCACACGTGTACTTGAAGTATCGTAAATGAAACCGTCCCTTTTTATCCATGCAAGTATTAATAGACGCACAGGCTTTTCGGGAGAATAGGGCTCAGCTTACCTGTCTGAATCCAACAAAGTACACCCATGATACATGTGGATGATGTCCAGGCTATTCCGTGTCATTTTATGCATTACTTTGAAAAATTGTTTGGCTACTATGCTAGTCCGAGCATTAGATAGAAAGTATGCTGAGGGAATTGGAGAAAACGAAGACGAGAGAGGTTCTATGAGCATGAGAGGTTGATGAGAGAGAGCCAACATCAACGCAAGTGAGTCGAAGCAATTATTTGCGTGAGAGCTAATTTCGTAATCAGATTGTTTTCCCTGAGCTTTACCTCAAAGGCGGCATCCGTCTTTCAACCTTTCCACATCACCTTCACTTCATGGACAGCAAACCAACTTTCGAGGGCCACCTCCCATGTTCCTCTGCAAACGAGAAGCCATGTCTGCCATGTATCAATCTCATCAAGTTTGAAGGGCAAATGGAAGAAGAAACGGGACAGCGATCGCCCTCCATGCTTGTTCAACATCGGAAATTGAAGACAATGGTCAATCAAGCGCACGACCCAATTTCTCGTTCGCTTCCCCTCGAGATCATTTCTCTCATCTTCGAATTCTCAATTTCGCGTCTTACAAGCCTGGACGTCGACGAAGTGTGTTTACCTGACGACTTTGACCACCATTCGCTTTTGAAGCTCGGGGCAGTATGTACGGCTTGGAGGAAGGTCGCGTGGGCGACACCGAGGCTGTGGACATTCATTGCCATCCGTTTGAATGCTTCAAGTTTCCCCACACGCGGAACGGTCGCTCAAGAATGGTTGAAACGTTCGGGCAGTCTGCCGCTTTATATCTTCGTCCTTGCCAAGGATAAGGAAGACATCCCGGAAGCATCATCAATGGAAAGTTTTTTCCCTTTGATAGAGACCATCAATTCCTTGTCCAACCGTTGGAGAGTTTTGCACCTAGAACTCCCAGTAGTCCTTCTCCAACGTTTTCGACCCACAGGGCATGCCCCCCTCCTCCATACACTCCGACTGTCCGACATTGAAGATCCCCTGCCTACTACCGAAGAAAATACGACCGGGGAGTCATTTACGGCAATCAACATTGCTCCATTAGCCGTCTTCATCAACGACGTTGATTTTAAATCCGTTAAGATCCAGTGGGAGCGATTGACAATGGTTTCCATCTGGACACTATCCGTCAACGAATTGATCGCACTGTTCGACATCGCTTCTGGACTAGTCACTTGTCTGGTGGAACACCTCGATTCTTCTTCAGTTGATCCCTCCACTGAGGAGATATCCACGCGCACTCAAGTCTATTCCTCCATTCAAAACCTTCGGTTCGGTTCCACGTCGGTGGAAGGGGTGAAGGAAATCTTCAACATGATCGAACTGCCAGCCCTCCAGCGCCTCGGAGTGTGGGCTGGCCATTCAGATATCCCGAAAATCCTGGCATCTTTCCTCGAACGTTCCAAATGCACGCTCGATTATTTTTCCATCAGTCTCCTGGACACCCCGTGGGACGAGATCACTTCGTTGCTCCGTACCACCAGCTTCAAGTCCCTTGAACGACTCGTTTTCAAAGATTGTACGCTTTTAGGAGAGGAGACGTTGATTTTCCGCGACGTTGCTCGACATTGTTGCTGGTGGGAACCTGGCTCGGAGAAGAAACAACCGTTCCTTCCCAACCTCCGTCGTCTATCCTTTAACTTCTTCGTGGAGCACGCGGATAATGATAATTGGGGGTCCTTATTCGTTTGTCTGAATAATTTGGTAAAGAAATACGAGAAACACAACGCTCATCATGCTTTTCATCTTGTAACGCCGCTGGATCCCGATGACGACGACGACCGTGAACTTGAAGGTCCGATAAGCGACCCCGAAATCGACGGACCGAAATTAAAGACGCATCAAACCCTCCAAAAGCTCGACCTTTCTCTATACGTCGAGACCGTGCTCGACGTCGACTATATGCAATACATGGACGAACGTATGATATCACGATACATCGACATCATGGAGCGTGGAGTGTCTTTGGATATCTCTGCAGATATCTCAGTTGTGGACGATTCAGTTGAAGAGAGGATCGTGGACACGGTTGATGTGATATATGAGTCCATTGACAAGTTGGGGCTTCCAGAGGAAGACATGGAAAAGTATGTTGGGCTTCTCTCTCGTCTTTATTTGCCCGAATGGTAATTCGTTCACCTTGCTCCCATGTATAATGTATATAACCTTTATCTTCCTAAATTTGCACTTTCGTTTATAATAGATTTGGTGTACACAGTAGAAACGAATTATATAGTGTATTTTATAATCCAGCTTTTGTCCTGCATTGCACATGACGACCACGGGCGAGTGGATTTTGGTTATGGCAAATATGTTCTTCGCGACGACGTTCACGGCCATAAGGAAAAGGAGACGAGAACGACGATTCAGACGTAGGTCAGAGACGTCATGTGACCAGACTCAGATAGGCCCGTTGACGGTTGTTCTTCAACTTGACCTTGACCTTGATTCTATCGATTCGCCCTAGCCGTTCTCTGTGTTCTGAGGCCTCACAATAGGACGCCGTTGTGTAAGTCTGTTAATGATTACTGTGTTTGATCAAATCCTGATCAAATTCCATCGGCAAGCGCTGCTTCTAGGAACCAGTCAGCCCGTCGAGGCAGTGGAAGAATGACATTCATTTCAGATATTCTGCATGGCTCTGAGACCATTACCTGCACGATCGCGGAAGGGAAACCTTGTAGATTGTGCGAACAGGACATCGATCTTGATACAGAGGTCATTGAGGCAAAGTTACGCGCCATTAACATCGAAGCTGAGACTCCGTCACTCCAAGATGTCGAAGAACGACGGCGACCCTTTCGCTCGACCCTAAACAGCAGGCATGACCGACTAAGCAGTGTACTTCCTGTAGAGATCGTGTCCGAGATCTTCAAAGCGACGCTGACACGAAAACACATGTATGGCGTGATGATGGACTATATCATCGACTCGCCGTTATACTTGGGGGCCGTATGCCGCACTTGGAGGAGAATAGCATGGTCGACGCCGAGTCTGTGGAACTGTATGAGCGTTTTCCTTGTTCGCCCAGAAAACAAGCACCTCGAGGAAACGGTAAAGGCGTGGCTCGAACGATCCGGACAATTACCCCTTACGATCCAAATTACGAGTGGCAAAGGAGTGGCGGACGCGGTCGATACCAGCCTCTTTCTCCCAAAGACAGGCATTTTTGGCGATTTTGTCTCGCATATAAATGCTTGTTCCGCGCGCTGGCAAGTTGTCAGCTTCACTGGGCCCTCCACAGTGACCGATTTTCTCAAGGGAAGCAGCGACGGCACTCCGAATCTCCAGGTTCTTAGGTTGCGCACGACAGACGGCCCTGGTCATCACTTCAGTCTCGCACAGCCATCTGGACCCCAATCCCTCGCCATTGTTGAACATCCAGATCGCCTGGCGTGGGACAGCATGAACATTGTCTGGGACAATCTCACCAACGTATTCTTTTCCAAAGTACTCGTCCCGCTCTGTGTCCGGGCCATCAAGGAAATGCCTCGACTGCGCCAGTGCGCTCTCCTCTGCGATAGTGAACATGTTCCAGAGGACAACTTTTGGGGCTCTCCAGCCGAACGGTTTATCCATCCAAACCTCGAGATATTCAAATTCTCAACGAAAAGAACTTGGACGTTTTCCGTACTTCAAATCTTCGACCACTTCACTTTCCCTAACCTGACCAAACTCTCCATCATCTCGGATTTCCAACCAGAAGGAGACATTACTGTATCTCTTTTTGTATGGGAGCGATCCATCGTGCCCTTCATGCTTAAGTCTTCCTCCAAGCTCCGAACGCTGCACCTCCAAACTCGTTGCGAATACCCATCCCTCGTGAAAGTGCTCAAAGAGGCTCGTCACCTTGCACATCTCGTCCTCACGGATAACTTTAGCTGCAATGGATTCTACAATAGATTCGACTTCCATTCATTCCTTCTTCATCTGGCCAAAAACCCTTCAAATTCGCCTCAGGAAGACGGAGGACCTCCTGAATTCCTCGGAGCCCTCAAGTTTCTTTTGGTTACAGGATACATCGAAGTCAAGAAGGATGGTATATCAGCATACGAAGTGATATTAGGTGCATGCGGACGATCCTTGGACTTTCAAAACCCGCCGAGACACCCTGTTAGGCTAATGCTAGTTTTCCCTGACAACTACGCGGCCATCATGAGGACCGTTGAAGAGAAGTTTATCTCCCGAGTATCTCAGCTAATGGAGGCTGGGGTAGGGTTGGATATCATGGATCCCGACGAACAACAATGCATGGTCCTATTGTAGGGTCACAAGGACGCAATTCTATATCATACCCACGCCAACTTCTCAATATTCAATGACGATAAATTTGGAGTACATACTGTAGTAGAAACGAACGATCATAGTTGTATCTTAGAATCCAGCTTTTGTCCTAATAAACGGCCCATCCCAGCATTTGAACCCGACATCGGTCGCGATCTAACAGTCCAGGTTAAACAGTGTTTTATTTGAACACAGATAAACCCCACACTTACAGTCGTCGCATTACACATGACGGCCACGGGCGAGTGGGTCTCGGTTGTGGCGAATATATTTTTCGCGATGACGTTCACGGCTATAAGTAAAAGAGAAAAGTTCAGCAAAATTAATTCGCTACAAGTTGAATCGATGAGGGGATGCGTACCGGTGTTGGGATAGAGATCGAATATGGCCACTTCCTTGCCCGTCGCGCCGGGTACAGCATACCTGTGGACCAATAAATAAGTGATATAATCCTCACTTTAGGTTGTCCGTAAAAAAAATCTCATACCAGCAGGGATCCGTCACACAAGACCCTTCTACGTATGGAACGCTGTGAGTGAAGATAAGAGTAAATGTCAGTAAGAAAATCGTCCATAGAGAGATTGATATTGCTGACTCCATTATAGTTCCAACAAAGTCCTGGAATAAGAAGTCCTGGATGTGGGTGTTATTCGTGCTTGAGGTGTTCGGTCGAGGGCCGATCTGGATTGGATAGTGCTTAAGATTGGAGCAGGTCATGTTCAATAAAACAAAAGAAGAAGACGCACTCCTTGGTCCCAATAACTTGAAAAGTTCAAAGGCGACGATGAGAGTTTTGTTTAGTAGTGCGGATAGGAACGACAACGAAAGAGTGTTGGCGTACTTTTGTGTGATGTAAATCTACAATCCAAATCCAAAGCGAAAATTCGGTTCAATTAGGCTGCCAGAATGTAACGAGAAAAAGGTGACCTACAGGAAACGGAACGCCCTCAAAAGCGATGTTCCTCCAGGTTACACTGATGGTGTAATTTTCCATCTCAAATAAGAAAAAAAGCAAGAGGAAAGAGACGGTGTGCCAGCGCAAAACCTCACTTTCGAGCCAACCCGTTGCCTCCTGTCCAACTCTTGAATCGTGCAGCATACAAGGTGTTTTTCTGGATCGAAGGGACTGAATGAGAAAGTTTTGTTCGGGATGAATCCAGCGCGTGGACACAAACCATGATGACATTCTCGATTCTGATTTTTTTTAGGTATAACCCAAGAGAGATCAGATAATCGTTCGAGTCGAATGGAATGACGACCAGCCTTACAGAATATTCTGAACATCAGCGACAGAACCTGCCTTTCCCAATGAGCCGATGGAAAGCCCGTGTCCTCCTTCACAATAACTGTTCCTGAAAGAAGATAAATTCCCAAGTCAGTCTAAAAGAAAGAAAGAAACATGACGGAAAGAGCCTGAGTGGCACCTGAAATGAATGTTGATCGCTCCGCTTCCAACTGTGAGGCAGTCGTCGCCATTTTGAATGTGGTTGTCCTCGAACAGCATATTTGTCCCTCCCGCGGAGAAACCTTTATAAAAAAAAATTGATCAGAACAGGGAAGGATCTGTAGAGTTATGGAAAACATATTTACCATCGCTACATCACACGTTAGTCCGATGGTAAGTAAAGAACAAGTCTGAACAATGTAGAAATCTTAGACCTAAGATAAGATAAGAAATCAATCTCAATCCCGAATACTTGGGTTCTATTAGAGCTGTACCTAAGATAAGATAAGAAATCAATCTACGGTACAGTAAGTAAAAGTCCATAGCGTAGCATGTAAAT
>JAHXRV010000808.1:0-16853 GCA_019904355.1 Psilocybe tampanensis | reverse complement strand
AGTTAGATCAGGAGTAAATTCTTTGTTGAGTTGCGGAGGTGGTTGGTAGAGTTCTTGTCTGAGTGTTTCACATTTCTCTTCGTGAGTTGTGGCCTTTGGAAGATTGGGGCCTCGTGAGAGTGGGGGTGTGGGGTAATTGCGGATGATCTCCTTCATCAATGCATCAACCTCCACGACTGTTATTAGAAGGACATTGATATGCTGAGCGGCAGCAAAATTATATTCAATGGAAGAGATATCAGGTATCAAATAGATCACCATTTGCTAGACAAGAACAAGATAAGAAGGCAAGTCAAAACACCCGCCCATCGCGAGAATTACACCGCTTCTGCGATCCAGTCTGATGAAAATACTGAAGCACTGATAACTGGATCTTATTTTATATGGATCTTATTTTATAATTCTGTGAATAGCTAGGATGAAGATGAGTTCAAGAAATCAAAGCACTAGGGTTTGAAGGACATTTACTGATGAAATGAGTCACGTGGAGTATCCCTTGCGATGAATTCATCAGGGACGAGGGTCGTTGGATCGCATCTCTCTTCCTCTCCCCATCCTGCCTTTCCCCCAATCTCACCCAGTCGTCAGGAATACGCCTTCAAAACTCATTTATGGCCATTTCTCAGTCCGTAACCATCATAACTCATACAAAATGGTCTAATAATCTATCAAATATAGGCTTTCAATCAATTAATTTTCGGGGTTTACACGTCCAAGTCCTCCCTCGCCCCGATAATCACCACTACCTGGCCGCCCCGTAACCGCCTGCCGCGACCTGAGCAACCTCTTTGACAAAAAAATCTCCCCAATTTCTTCCAACCGGCATCGACATGGCTACCCTCACAAAATCGAAACCCACAAAAACATATTCCCCTCAAGAAGATGCTTTCCTGACTTCTGGAATCCCTACACCCTTTCCACGAGAACAACTGGTTCCAGATTTTCAATCACGCCAAGGCACAGAAAGCATTGATTCGGAGGCGTTTACCACTTCAGAAAATGAAGCCGGGCCTTCAATATCGGTCGAGCAGGCCCCTAAAAGCTCTGAGACTGTAGCACTTGTCCGTACCATTTTGATGTTTTCTCCCACTCTGTGCTTCTCTAACCCACCTTCTTTTAGAAAGATGTGATGCCGTCCATCTTATACGTCCAAAAATCATGTCTAATGACTCTGAACAACCTTCTTTCCGGCCCTGTTGGTTGGCATCCCATTATTCCAGACAGACGTCATTCAATGCCTTCTTCTCAATCTGCTGCCGCTTCCTCTGAAGATGCGTCTTCAACGTCGGCATTGCAGACTCTTGTCACCAACCTTCGTAATCATGGAGGGGACGAAGAGATGATCGAAGCACGCGACACAGGTTCGGACAGCGACCTGATACACGAACTCCGCATTCGCGTGGACTCAGTAGCAGCGACATCGCTATCTTCAAGTGACGCAGGGCTCGCCAAAGCCCTTGTCTCCCTTCTATCCGACCTGAATCGCCTTGCACAAATCCAGGCCAACATCTCACATCTTCCAAGCCCCGGCTTGGACGTCGAGACGTCTAGCATCCTCGACGCCCCTCCTCCCATCGATGTTTTCGATACACTGTCCCGCCAACTCAGCGACCTTCAAATCGAACGACTTTCTTCGCAAACTCAACTCCTCGCCCCAGGCGCATCACCCCTGGTCGCCGTCGAAACCGCCCTTCTATGGTCTCGCATTGACACCGAATTGGAGAATGTCGTGGCGATGTGCCGGCAGCGCACAGATGCCCTCCCGCGCTTTCCCTATGATCATCTCCCTCCTCAATATGATGTGGCAGATTATGATATGGACACACCGCCTGATTATGATGGTCAAGGAAGACGACAGTCGATTGATGATTATAAAAGCAAAGCCAACCATCCTCAACAGATAAATGGATCTCGCCAAGCTGATGAGAAGATGAGGCTGGACTTTGAAGCTGTGACGATGGCTATTGATAGATTGTATAGGGTAGCCCCTCAGCTACATAACCAGCGGGTGGAACTCAAATCGACCAAACTAGCACAGATGGAACAGGCCAGGCAAGCTGGAGTGGACACGGCTCCTCGTCAGAAGGAATCGACAAAGGGCAAGGAACGCGACTTCAGAGAGCTGGAGCAACTTTTGGATCTGATTGGGAAGGCCTCTGAGCGAACACTCAAGGACCAATCTGTCGTGCTGGATGGCAGTATGCAAACCAGATTGGAAAAGGCTCAACGTCGGGAATCTGCCAAGGTTCGTCTTTTTTAAAGACTTATAAAGTTCTTTCGAACTAATGCAGCTACAGCGAGACGCCTTTGTCGAACAGCTCGTTCTGCATTCTCAAGCCGGCCGAATCCACGGACAGGACGCTGTACTCCAAGCTCGCGTAAAGGATCCCGAAGCATTGCTCTCACTACCCGAATTCATGCGCGAGCTGCCACCTCCTCGGGTGTTACAACGAGAAAAAGAGGCGACGGACTTGCTCACATTACCCGAATTCGTCAGAGAATCCATTCCAGCGAACGTATCACAACCACAATTATACGAACCCGAGCCTGTGTCAGCCGTTAAGATGAAGGAGAAACGACATCGCAGCTTATCGGCCCCTCCACTTGCTTGGCTCCGCTCCTCATCTTCCAGGGGTTCGAGTTCGTCTAATACAAGTACCGCCAATGGTGTGAAGCCAAAGTCAAAAGTCGCTGACTCGCATGGTGAGTACATTTGTATACGAATTCGTGGACATCTCATTTTTTAACCCCCCACACCTATAATAGGTTTTGATGTCGTCTACGTTGCTGAAAATCACGAAAATTTGCACCACACATTGGTGTTTGCGACAATTACAGGAGGAAAAGCAGGCAGCGAGGTCCAAGCCGAAGTCCTGCCTCCCTACTTAGGAAACATTTGTGATGGAAGCGACCACCTCGTCATAAAGTCAGGTCCACATTCTTCATTCCCATTGATGTTGCCCGCACATACCAACCCTGGACCCAGAGACGTCCAAGCGCAGGGTAGCCACTACGAGATCAAACTCATGAACAACCGACCTTCTTCCTCTTCCTCCCCCTCTTCCGCACACACGTCTGACAACGAGGACGACGGGCCCCCACCCTTGCTCGACGCGGCGCAACTCACGAACATCAAGCCCAGCTCTTTCCTCTGCGCTTCGTGTTCCCTTCCTTTAATCCAGTCTTCCAGAGTCTCCCAATATCGGGACCTGCCGTCTGAACACTGGGAAGAACTTGTCGAAGCGTGGATGTGCCATGCTGATCAGAAACTGAGCGAACAAGTCGCTAAGCAAGGGCAATCGGGATTCTGGCCTGTACCTGGGCAAGGACTGGTTGGTGGCAGTTATATTCTGTTCGAGGAATCGGCGATGAATAATAACAACCTCCATATCACAAAAGAGGCGAGGGTGCGTATCTTTGTCCTTTTTAACTTTCATCCCTTCCCTTCTTTTTTTTGCTCCCTTTTTTCACCCTTGTCATTCTGTACACTGGGCATCAAAGAAGACTGGCGTTGGAACCCCCTACCAACGGCCGGATGCCAATGATGATCCTGACCATCGTTGTGACGGGTCGTTTTTATTTCTGACAACTTCATCATTTTTGGATGGGGAGCTGTTGGGGGCAATTCGATTAGTTGCGATTGAGAGGACAGGCATCATTTGCACGGCTTTACTAGTTGATACAAAATGTCCGAGATTAAGACTCTTCGCAGAGTCAGCTACTTTCTCAAACAACTCCCATGATCAGCGAGGTCATTCTCATGGGGGCTACGCTTAAGGGCACATCATACCTTTTCTATTTATTTTTTTCGGCATCAATGTTGATGTTGATCGTCATATCATTTTTTCTGGCTGTGTATTTTCCGAAGATTAATCTTTTCTTTTTCTTTTCTTTTAGCTCGAAGATAACTGGAAGCTCACGCGATGTCTGTGCGGTGCTATCGTTGGTCGATGTCGGTCACAGTCTCTGGATGAAGGCACGACGACAGCATTTAGAGTTCTTAAATATGCTGTCCGGCCTGTCAGTCAAACAGCAGAGTCAGATTACTTTCACTTTCCAAATTTTAGGAATGCTTAATAATATGTCGATTTTTTCTTACAGGCCTCTCAAAATACCGCTCTCTGCTTTCATCGTCCAGGATATGACCGAGTATGTCCAAGCCCACGCGTCTTATCGTTTTGTCATTCAGGACGAAGAAGAAGAGAGACCCCGCATTCTTGTAAGGAAGATTTTTTTTTCTCCTTTCTTTCTTTGTTTCCCAAGCTTTCCCCTTTCTCTTTCGGTCTTACTTACTTATTGCCGTCGTAGATATGGCTGTTCAAGCCTAAGATGCGTTTAGCATACACAGCACCCAGCTCTCGCGCTATTCCCAAGAGTGCGAACATCATCGCGGCGAAAGTCCTTTACAAGCTTCTCAAGCCTTCCGACCAAGTCACTGATATCAAGAGGTACGTGTCGCGGTTTGCATCACTCATACATCACAAGTCGTTATTTTGCTTACCATCCTCCATTTTTTTTTTTTTGGCGTATCTAGCCTACTGAACAAATACCCTGGCTTTCCTCAAGCAGAGTTCTTGTCTTACCCCATGCCAATATGTCGACGCCTCGCAGCCTTACTACGAGAAAGCAATTCCGCATACCCCCCAAATCTTCGAACAATGATCGGCCTTGAAGTTGGCTGGTTACAGCGTGTCTGAAATCTCAGATTTTTTTTTTTGAATTTCGGGCCTCGATTTCTTTTCGTGATTAAATCTCTTTGTTCGTTTGGGTTTTTCAGCTGAAAGTCTTACTCTACGTTTTTTCCCCCTCCATTCGTTCTGTGCGTCGGTTTTTTTCGAAACCTATGATTAATCATTTGATCTTCATCTTTCGTTTATCATGGTAGTCTTAGTCGTCTTGTAGGAGTATTGTATGTATGTTTTTATTGCCTGTCAATTAGATTTGGATGCAGTTCTGCCTTGTCGTAAAAATCATCTTCACGGTCTTGTCCTGACGCTTCAAGTTATGCGGCGGTATTCTTCAAAAAGTTCAAAAGGACCTCGAAGTACCTGAAAAACGAGGTTGAACATTTGGATAAATTGTTCTTCGATGAATGGCAGGTACTTACCTCTCTGGCTCCTCGTACATTGGAAGGTGGGTGCTGTTCTGCATGACAACCCATTTGACCTTTGGGATCTTCTGGAAGAACGGTAAGACTGAAACCTCCTGTATCTCGTCATGCGGAGAGGAAATGAGGAGCGTGGAGGCAGTGATTTTATGAAGAATATCGACGATAGTCCAGTCCTTCAAAGAGCCGATGACATCAAACTCCGAGGGGCCAATCCTATAATGCGGATAAGAAATGGTTTCCAATTCGTTCACCGAAAGTGAACGGACTTACAAGGCCTGCCATACCGCTGCGTTGGTCATGAGAAGTTCGTAGGTCTTGAGGACATTATCCGGCCACGGAGTGAGTGTGCACACATGCTTGTTGTAGAACTGGGTGATGGCCTCCTGATATTCCTCGGATTCTTGGGTGCCCTCCGCCTCGTGCTTACGGACCAGTTGGATATACTCGGGAGGGAAGTTTTCGAGCAATTGGTCGGTTCCGATAGAAGCGAGTTCCATTGAAGCAGGTGCGTTGGTGATGATTAATCTCTTCAATCCTTTGGGTGCTCGAGTGGCCGCATATTGGGCGATTAGCATTCCTATGGATAGATGTGGGGGTTTAATGGACCGATGTGTAGTATAAAATGGCGATTCTGACCTCCCCACGACTGTCCCAAAAGGTCGAAGTCATCGTACAGATCCAATGCCTTCAGCAAATTGTCGAGTTCATCCATGAACAATTCTGGCGTCCAGAACTCCGGAGGAGCCTCCTGGTTCAAAGATGAGGAACCATTGCCGATCTGATCATAGAAAATGACTGGGATTCTATCAAGAACGCGACTGGTTAGCCAACAAAAAGATCTGTCTTGTAAATCACTCACCCTGCTTTTTCATGGATGATTTCATGAGGTCTGCGAGCAAAGACAGAGTTCAACACAGAAAACACGATCCGCAAAAAAATCAAGACGAACAGCATGTAATGATGGGTCATTCCTGGACCGCCATGAACGATAACCAAAGGACGATGCTCGCTGTTCTTGAGATCTCCTAGGATTCTGTACCATGTCTGAAAGGTTTCTGATCCATACTTGAAGTCGACTGTGCCAGTGGTTTCGATAGCCATTGATAATAGTAGTCGCAATGAGAGCAGCAACTAATCCTAATCGATTTCACTCATCAGATATGCCGGATCCGAGTGCTCCTTGGATATAAAGAGCTCGATTTCTAATAATGATTGCACCCAACGTTTGTGGCGAATGCGTGGACCTGGGTAAAGTTGGAGATAATTCAGAATTACGCGCAACTTGCGATGAGATATAGGCTTGATCATAGAAAACACACCTTTTTTCAGAAACATATCATTCGTACTGTAAGAATCGTTTGTTGGTTACCTGAAGACAGACAAGAATAACAAAGCATCATGGTGAGAGTTGATTGACATTTCGTTTGACCGGCATTTCCCGAGACGAAAATAGGGTCTATGTAGCGATCCCTTTCAGTCTCTTCCTCGTCCTTTGCTCGTCCTTCTCCTGCTTATAACATTCAATATTCAACCTCAGATGCCCTGTTACAAACCTCTCGACGCTTGAAATATGATCAAACTGTCGGGATGCCCAGATCCTTCACGTTCAATTCAAGTTACATCCAAACTGGACCGAAAATAACCAGTCTGAATCAGGTGTTCTCAAGGTGGCCAAGCTTCGCCTGAATTTCCACCCTGGACGTCATTGAATTTAATTTAAAGGGGAGATGTCTTTTGTATCACATTCTCATTATCCCTCTTCCTCGAAATGTCCAACCTCAATGCTTCCAACTACCAATGCAACTTCGCTGATGAGAAGGGGCGAATCCCTGCATCGAAAATGACGTTCACGAAACGAGACATCGAAACAGGGAGAGCAGAACCGATCCAGCGTCTTCCAGCTACATCGTTTGACTCGCATCCAGTGGCAACGTGGGCAGTAACGATATGCATCCTCTGCACTACCGTCAATTGTCTTTTGGCCTTCAATTTCCCTATTTTCAGTTCACCCCCATCATTGGAACCAATATTCTCGATAGCCAGAGACCATTTTCGACTTCTACAACAATCTGTGGTTGCCCATGCTTTTACCAATCCCCTTGTCAAAGAAATATCCAGCCACTTGCGTTACCCCGACGGCCTTTTCGTCTCCGTCGACCAAGGCATATATCCTTCTATTGGAGCACTGAGCGTAAATCGAACGGTACGGTGAAAAACCCCTCACTCGTCGACCCAGAACTTAATTAAAAGGGTTATTCAGACTTCCGCCATTGTCCAGTTCGAAGCTGTTGACTCTGGCGCCCAAAGTTGCGAAATCGGGCTTCGGCTCACACCCGCTCAATCCATAAGCACAAGTATCACAGCTGCGACTGAACTTCCCTTTTCCATCTCGATATATCAAATCGACGGGTATTTCCCGTTGGACAAGCAAAAATATTCCCACTCTGTCGCGCCGAGACGGTTAACAACCGTCGGCGATATAACTATTGCTCCTGGCTTTCCCGTCAATTGGCGCCAGTCCGTCAATTGCACTACAAACGAGATCCTGGCATTCGAAATTTCCTGTTCAGAACGCGAAATGACGTCGGGATGTTCTGTTGAATGGTGGCAAAAGCAAAATCAAGAAGATCCGTCGAATGGTACGTAAAGTATATCTTAAACTTAAGCTCATTGAATTAATCCATGCGCATCAGCATTGTTTATTGTCCAGCGTGCTGTTTGGTGAATACACGAGCTTACTGAACTCCGCGTGTATTTGTATCCCAACCGTCTCAAGAGACAAAAATACGACATATTTTCGTTCCCCACGAGTCCTGGAAAGTTCTTTTCAAATCACAAGTGAGGGTAGTCCAAAAATTTGACGAGAAAATGGAACAGGATTCGGAAGTTGGGGTGGCAGCGCCAAACGCCTTGTCTACTCCAAATCTATTTTTAGGTCGACTTCTCACCTGAAGTTAACCATGGGCAAAATCACAACACCAAGTTCGTGAATGTCATTACTGAACAACCCAAGTCACAACCATGGGAAAGGGGTAGAATCCTTAAACCGTTGGCCAGTGATCATATGCAACAGGGTGGAAACCTCATTGCTTTCAAAATCTGATAGACAATGTCATCGGAATGCTCAGTATTTTTTGGCTTTTGAACTTCCCTGGAACTTTTCCCCCACAGTCTTTCATCGCTCGTTCTCCTTGCCTCAAATTTAGAAAACAGCCGTCATCTCATCGTGGGCAATTTCTGTCGAAGCCTGAAGGTCATCGGTCTGCGACATATTTAAATCCTCACGACTCGAACCGCGATGCCGAACCTCCTTAACCCCTCGACCCCACCCATGGCCCTCTAATGGTTCGAACCGCCAACCAAGAGTCCGCGATTTCCATGGGCGACTTCCAATCTTTCGAGAGCAGAGGTCAAAAGGAGGGTAGTGGTCGACATAGAAGAGTTGAGGACAGGACGCAACCATTCACCAAGGCTCTGCCCTGGACGGGGTGGCCCCTCGCTTTTCTCCTTTTCTGTTCATTGTATTACTGGTCCACCGACTTCCGAATGCTATCTACCTCAAGGACAACTCAAATCCAACAAATCTTGTCGACAACACGCTTCAAAACTACGATCCGACACCCAGAAGCCTTCGCTCAAGTCGATTTGAGCAACTTGCGAGACCCACGGTTTTCTCAAGTCGGCACTGTCTCAAGAAGAACATTGTTTCATGTCAATCACACAGTGAGATCCTATATTCCGCTTTCACCGCTAATTCTATATGTTAATATGGGGTGGGCCACAGAGTTCGGTCGTCTTACAATTTGGGCCAGTAGATCATGGTATCGAGCATTGCGAAGTGAAGTTTCGACTACCCTCTTTCATTCCATCTCGGGAAGAAGAAGGGACTTCAAGTTCCTCCATTTCCGTATATCAACTCGACCATTTCGCACCCCTTCTCAAAGCGCGCAAGAACACGAAGTTGCCGGCAAGGAGACTGGATCTTGGGATGATCGAGATCCTTCCCGGTGAACCTCTAAATTGGAACGAGTCGCTCAACTGTGCCCCGCACTCCATCCTCGCATTCGAGGTGGCTTGTTCTCCATCCGGAGCCGACTCGGATGATGCCTCGAGGAATAGATGCTCAATAGAATGGTTGCAAAAGGAGACCGCACAAGGTGTGAAGAAAAAATATCATAGAGCCTCCAACTGTCACTCACAACCGTCGAAGGTTTTTTCATGGTTCAACATTCAACGTGAACATGCCGAGTCCTTCGAAGGGCATTAACTCACCTCAAGAACTGCAGTCAGCTTCTCCTTTGAAAGAACACATTAAAAGTCTTTAGAAGGCATCAGAGGGCTCAGATCTGCATCTTTGGGGAGGATACTACTGTCCTCGATATCCAGCATGGTCTAGTGGTACATTGGAAGTGTTCGACGGTCACTTAGTTTGGCTCCCACCCAGGCACCTCGCGTCTGCCGATCGAAATCGAGTAGGCGCTCATGAACTTGTCGCAATTTGCACATCAACTCAATCCAACTTCAAGCAGATAGGAATCACATTTTTATTTTGGTGGATACCAAATGTATATTGCATGTATTCAGAAATTTTAAATCCACTCCTCTTTCCCGTCAACATTTTCCGCGCGGGTGGCACCTATTCGAGTTTTTCAGGTTTGATCAGTTGATAGAGATTGAGCCTCCGTTGGCACCGCTTCCAACGTAGTTGTATCCACCGTTCGCGCCATAGGCTGAGATCGGACCATTTTGAGCAGGCGCTCCGCCCCAGATTGGCCAAAAGAAGTCTTCTTCGCGTCGGTTGATCGAGATTCCACCACCGTTTGCACCGCCTCCGTAGATGTTGGTGCCACCGTTTGCTCCAGACGCTGTGACGGAACCACGGGCGGGGGCAGGGTTGTAATAGGGCCACCAGAACTGCTCCGCTGCCTCAGCATTGTCCTCACGCCTCCCGATGGAGATTTTGCCTCCGTTGGCTCCATTCCCGTAGTAGTTGGTGCCACCATTCGCACCGTTTGCCGTGATGGCACCGTTGGCGGGGGCAGAGGGAACGTACCACGGGAAGAAGACATCCTTTTCTTCTTCATCGCGTCTGTTGATAGAAATGCCACCACCGTTGGCTCCATTCCCGTTGTAGTTGTAGCCTCCGTTTGCACCACTCGCCGTGATGGCACCGTTGGCGGGGGCGGAAGGGATGTATGGGAAGAAGAAACCTTCCTCGCGTCTGCCGATCGAAATCGATCCGCCATTGGCACCGCTTCCACCGTAGTTGTAGCCACCATTGGCACCGGACGCGTAGATGGGTCCGTTAGCGGTGGTGTAACGGTAACCCAACGGGAAGAAGAAGTTCCCGTCGCGTTGTGCGAGGGTTTGACCGGTGGGCAATGCACCGACGCTGGTGCTGACCGCAGCGAGGACAAATGCAACAGTTATTCCGAAAGATTTCATTTTTGTTCTTCTGAAAAAGAAAAAGAAATGGAATGCAGAGATTTAGTAAACTTATTGAGAACATGTCGATGGATTTCTTACTGCTTGATATGGGTGCTTTTTTGAGCTTCAAGTGAGGTCTTGTAGATTTCACTGAAGGCCTCTCGTATCGTTCCCAAGCCTTATATACAAATTATTGCCCCCCCATTTCCTTGCTACAGCCCTCGTTCTTTGCGGTGTATTGATCTCGGTCTGACTCCATTGATGGTTCGAAGTTTGAAAGGCCCCAAGTCCGAAAATCTCGACTACTTTCTAGGTCCATAGTCCGTCCTGGCAATCCAGAAACTCAATTAACGAACTACAAGCGAACGAGAAAGGTCAGAATTTGGGGCTTAGCACATGAACGAGGGCTCACTCATTGGACGATGTCGCTATACACTCCACCTATTTGGACTAACTCGAAGTCTAGTAGTCTCTTCTGCTCAACATCTGCTGGTGCTTCGGTCGTTTCTCGATTAGTGCCCTGTCGAGGACGACAAGCCCGTGTCTTTTACGCTATGGGCTAGTGTAGGTGGCTGGGATAAACGATGGTTCGATGTAAATAATTAGTAAAGGGGACAGAGAGATAACAGGTAATACGAAAGGCAAAATCAAGGCAAAATGTCTAATTTTTAAGGTAATTTTTACCGTTTTTGGATACAGCGAACGTTCGGAGAATCCCGATTGTCTCCGCTTTAAATTGAATGGAGCCTTTTCTGAATCGAACAAGATTCGAACCTCATGGACAAATCGACCTTCACACAGAATTCCTTTTCAAATTTTTGGTTGGAAAGGTTGTATCATAAAAATATCCCCATCATTTTGTTTCAGAAATACCGTCTTACTGTAACAGACACCTGTAACAGACACCGAACTGTCACTGTCTTTCCTCGCAATATTATTCATCTAAGCACTTGATTTAATCTTCTGGTTCGGTTGAGGAATGCAAACCCACAAAACACCTAGGCCAGAACCCAGTTTCTAAACTTACTCTCTCCTATCCAAACCACATCCAATTATCCACGGACAGACTTCTTTGGAGTTTGGGCTCACATTAAGAGACACTGTCAAGCCAGCTGCGGACCCAGTTGGCAAGGACGTCTGGCGTAGACCATGCGAGTGAGATATGTACTCCAACGAGTCGATGCTTGGGACAAAGCGCCTAGATATTGATGTAAAGCGTGGGGGGCGGGTTCTGGGTTCTGATCTCGACAGCAAAGGGGTTGATGGAAATGTCGGGCAACGTCACTAGCAGCAGATTTCGATGCCCAGGCGAGAGTTTTTGTATGGTCAAGGTCCCAACCGATCCATGAGAAGAAGAGCGCATGCTTGAAGGCTGTCTATAAAAAGGCAAGCTGGTGATCATAAAGTGAGTCGATTCGGATGCCCACCACTTTCCTGTTTCTAGCAAAGTGCACAAATGCGGAGCATCATGATCTTGTCGACTAAAATCCATAGTACGACAAGACCCTGTTATCGAATAAGAAAGGAGTCAAGACCATGTATGAACTTGAATCGGAGGTTACATTGCCCGAAGAGCGGGACAGCTCCTGTAACTGCAAATCCATCAATTTCTTTTCTCGTCCAAGCCATGGATTTGATTGCTAGTACCCACGTCTAGTGGTACGTCATAGTTGCGACGTCTCTTCGAACGTGTGCAGAAGACCCCTCAGCTTTGATAGACGTTTGAGTCAATTGAAGTTAGATTTACTTCACAAGATGAGCAATTCTTTGATATCTGAAGAGTAGATCGCATCAGAGGTGCACGCAAGCCTCGAATCATTGAAGAGGTTACATACACAAACCAAGTCAGACTAGCCACTTCATGAGCCACGTTCGCAAGAGGGGATGACTTACTCACCCCCATTCAATTTGACTCTGGGTTGATCAAAGCCATTTCCAGAAACTCGCCTTATGAGCTTCCGTCGTTGTGGCCATCCAAAAAACGGGAAATAAACCGATGTTTCCAGAATATATCCCCAATGTCCTATATCAGGAGAATTTGCCATGTAAGTACGATTGAGTGCATTTTTCGCACCAAATAATGTTGGGAAGCTTGGGTGTCATATGTAGCACATGGAAGGTGCTCCACATGAGGTTGTTCAGACAAGGTAAAACCTATCACAGGTCCATCACCGTATAGGTCAGAGCGCACCCATCAGAGATAAATCCAACAACTGATGCAACGAGAGAGAGTTTATATCACCATAGAATTCAGACCTTTCCACTCGGAGTCATGAATGAAAATCGAACGGAGAGGCAAGGACTCAGGAGATCAAGGCAAAATCAAGGAGATGCTGGCTACGCTCCTTGCCGTGTCAGCGTATTAGAACTCAGATTGGACTCCGACAATCACGATTACTAATTGGGCGTCTCTTCTGGGACTTCCCTCCTCGACTTGTCCCTTCCTCTCATTTTATTGTTTTGTTCAGACTGGACACGTAGATCAGAACGTTACAATCATCCTTTGGCTCTAACTTGACCGGACATGTTTGGAATTATCTGATATACGTTCAATAAGGCTCGGAGAAGCTATGGTTTCAAGTTACTACTAATGGTCGACTTAATGGGTAAGGTAAAACTAAGGAATGTTCATGTGGAATGGGTGCAACAAGGCTTGGAGAAGCTATGTTTTACTAATGATCGACTCGATGGGTAAGGTAAGACTAAAAAATGTTCAATGAGTGTGGAATGGCATGTCAGGAGTACTAGTACTGTATCTGGACGAGGGTTGGAGTCTAAGCTATTGTTGCGGCAAACGATTTCGACATCGTCATAGGGGGTTCACCTTCCAAGCTTCGCTGAAGGCTCGAGGTTGTGGCATCTTTATGGATTCATCCCGGCGAGCGTTTTCATGGGCATGGGTTGGAATGGATTGGTCGGAATGTCTGGCATAGATTGTTTCGAAATCGAGGTTGTAACCGCAGTCTCGGGAGTATCCCACGATATATTGGAGTGATCGCATGATCCGCTGAGCGGAAGCGCCGATATCCAGCAGATGCCGTGTGGCATCTCGACAGGGCTGGCGAAGAACGAGCATCTCCAATTGCCTTCTCTTTTCTTCCACCTGCTCGTAGATTAGCATAACCCGGCAATAGTCGTTTGCTAATAGGATGGGATCACGAGTAAGCTGCAATGAAATTAGTTGGTGGATGTACAGCATTTATCTTATTGCTTACGAGCGGGTTGCGTGCCGGGTCTGGAAGGTCGTATGCACCTCGTGAAGTAGAAGGCGAAGGCTGCGGACTATTGGGTGATAGAGTAGAATGGGCTTGTACGGTTGGAGATGAAACACCGGGTTTTGTGGGTTCAGCTTCGATACTTGGAGACGACAATCGAGAACGCAAAGACGCTGCGGGACGAAGGTAAGGTTTTTGGACCCGGTTCTTTGTTCTGGCTGAACTGGGCGACGTGGAGGTGGGACTTTGGACCTGCAAACCGCTCCCCGTACCTGGCTCTACTGACATCCTCCACGAAGAAATACGGTGAACCAGTTCTGGTGGCAATATGACTTGTCCCGAGTGTGTAAGGCAAGGCTGCGACAAGGTAGGCAGGGAACGACGCATGGACACTACACGATCCATTTTAAACGATCGAAGGGTTGGTTAAGGTAAAGGGGGAAAGAAAAGGTAAACGGAGTCCGGACGACCCAACTCAAACATAAATATCAAATCACAGTGCCCCCTGAATTACGCAAAAAAAAGGTGTCCGTTGGTCACTTACATAATTGTGTTCATTGGCAACCCTGACGAAGTCAGACTAGGCTTAGACTAGGCCAAATGCTAGCATGAGTTTGTAAGTGGCACAATTTGAATATGTGGGCCTGTGGATAAAAGTATCAAGACAATGGGGCTCATGAAGATGAGAAACCCATACCTATGAGTGAAGCTGGGCACTCAGCGCTGAGTTTCGACAACATTGACATGTGGGGATCCTCGCCGAGTCAACCGGATTTCTGACTGGAGAATGAAGCGGGCATTATGTTTTCCACTCAACCAGTCGGATTCGGATGTCGTAAACTCGCTAGATCGTACCCGTAGCGTTTAGCACCTTCCGCCATGGACCGCATTCCGCAATGACTGCATTCCTGGATGACCAGAAAAGATGGGAAGGACAAATTGAAAGGAACACCAGTGGGGCTGGGGCGCTCATTCATTCTCCACATTCCTCGCAGCAGATAGCTGATGAATTCCACCTAGGACCTGAAGCTTTGGGAGCATGTATATATGTAGAGAAAAAGGCGAAATCAGGCAAAGATGATGATCATGAATTTAGGAGAACATCAAGAGAACATTCGAAAGTTTCTCGTCAGAATGTTATTTATAACATCTTTGTACTTGTTTACTTCCAACATGGCCTCTGGCGGAAAAGGATCCCCGGGATCCCGGTCCGGGCCGTTCCACATGCTGCGGCATTCTTACGTCTCTGATGCCTACACTCATCCCAGTTCCTCCAATCTAGAGTCCTGTTTCACCAGGCAATGTTTTCTCGCTGAACGGTCCATGGAACCAACCTGTGGATTTAACCTGGAAGCACCAAATGCACCGATCCCGATCCTCCACTTTGTTCCGTGAACATAACAAGGCTGGGACAATGTCTCGTCCCGCTCGTCGTCATCGCTGGCACTGCAATCTTTGGGATAACTTTCTTCTCAATCATCTTGACTCTTACGAAAGAACTCCGACTCCGACGCATTAAACCTAAACTTCACCTCCACTTTTTCGATGACACGGCTATTACCTGTCTCAAACCTGTCCCGATGTTTTCAGTCAGTGACAGCTTTCATCCTGAATTCCGATGTGGGTGTCGTGCTGTGACTTCCGTTCGTCAGACTGTGAGACCATTCGGGGAGACTCGACACGCTGCGTAGAATAAGTTGACATACATGTCCGTGCAGCCTGACCCAAAGCCATGTCATTTGTCATGTTCTCTTTCACCCGGCCTGAAGAGTGGATCTGACAGGATGAATGATTACTCGCTGGTACTGGTACTGGATGTTCGACGAAGATAATAGAAGGCCCCCTTCCTTTCTGTTCTTTTGGTTGTAACACATATACAAAATGCGCAGGGCATCTTATGCAGGGCTAACAGCCTGGGCCTGGGGTACGAAAGTGAACTGCCTTCTAACGCTCTCTGATTGTCATGCACTTGTCATGTACAAGACTACAGACATTGTTAACGGCCTTCCAATCCACCTCATGATGAACGACAGAACTCCACTTCCAAGTCAAGTCAAGGAATCGACTGTTCGCCAGAGATTATGTATAAAGGATGGGCTGAATTGCATAAACTCACCACTCCCGAGTTACTAGAATCTCTCGCACACTACGCTAACATACACTTTGAAATGGTCCAGCTCTTAATATTACACTCTACTTTTGTGGCAGTTACTTCAATCATGCAACTTGGAGTTGGAGCCGTCCCATTGTTAAGGCAGCAATTCTCCCTCGCCGAGGCAATGGATTGCATCATCGACCGTGAGCGGCCAATACCCGAGCCCACTAGTCTTCCTGGAGGTAAGAGCTGTTATGCTTAAGCCCAAGGCACTGAATACTAAAAAACTTATAGGGCTTCCTGTGAGCTTGCTAGAGAGGATTTTAAACCATTCTCAGAATAGAGGTGTTCGATTGCCAGGCATGGACATTCTGGATGATTTTGGCTACGATGCAAGCGAATGATTTCGCTCCGGCTGATCATTCTTCTCAAGGTACGCTCCTAAAATTCGATCCGTCAGGATTTTTGGATCTAACGATCGATTTCTCTAGGAGTCAAGGTGGCTGCTGGGGATTCGGGAAAGACGTCAGAGGGCAAGGGATAAAGAATTTTATTTGTATTCTTCTCAAATTCTTCTCTGGTGCTTAATATTTATTCATTGTCTGCCAATTACAGTAGTACTTGCTCATTTTTTTTCGCTCAGAAATTCAGACCTTTTCAGAGCCCAAACTTCGTGAATGCGCAATGAATGCGTCCAGAAAACGGCGCAACGAGGACCTCTTTGGTTCTGCCGGTTCGGCTTAGAAATTCGGCCATGGAAATTCGGCTTCCCGGCATGATTCCGTACATGATCATTTGTTTGCCGAAGTTCATCCGTTTCATCCAAAGCCGCCACCCACGAATTTAAGTCTCTTCTCCTCGCCCGTTCCCCTCTAACGAATATCGTTCTTTTCGCCACTCCTTTAAGAATATAATATGTCTTGGCCCCTCGCCATTATCGTTCTTTCTATTTACTTGCGTTGGGCTATCCCGGTTTCCGCATGTGAGGGTGATAGATCGGAAGAGC
>JAHXRV010000796.1:0-46136 GCA_019904355.1 Psilocybe tampanensis | reverse complement strand
ATCCCTCAAATCCGCAAATTCCGGACAAAGGTCAGTCAAATTTTCTCTCAAATCCGCAAATTCCGGACAAAGATTTGACAAATTTTGCCTCTCAAATCCGCAAAATCGCGGACAAGCTCTGGCGGGAGCTTCACGGGGCCTAAACCAAATCAATGACTCACTTGCGAAGTTATTGGGCTCGAAGATATGACTATTTTCAGGTTCGACTCTTTGACACATCGAGGATAGAGTAAGGGTGGAGGTCCATTTCTGTGAAGGAGACAGATCTGTGTGGAGATATTTGAAAGCAAGCCAAATCCATTATCCCAATCTTGCACAAACAGCATCGTTTCCTCGATCCATTGACTCTGTCTGGCAACTTGTCCCGTTAGAGCCACGAAATGCCCTGATATTGCACTATAACACCAATCAAAAACTTTGCCACAAGAGACTCCGAATGTTGCCCTTCTGGAGGAGGCAGAATAACCTGGAACCGTCCCGTGGCCGAGAAGGCTCGGCTTCATCTTACTCACAGAATAAGATACACCCAGATATCAATTCACTCGCAAAGGAACTCGAATCATCTCGAGCACCAACAGACAGTAAACCTTTGGTCCCAGATCATCTAGAAATCGATGCGGCGGATTTTGTAGGGCTCCATCCAAGTACAAGAAGTCGACAGCCGCACAAGGAAGCTCATGGAAGACACATTGCAGGTCCAATATCAGATCAACACTCGTCTAAGGAAGCAGCGGATGAATATGGAGAACCAAACGCCAGCCATTCAGACCAAGATAAAAAGGAGTCGCCTGATGACCGAGCCACTTCTCAGCAAACTTCCACCCCGACAGCTCCAGGAGAGTCTGTTTCAGCCAAATACAGGAAGCCATCGACGATTATGAGGTGGGCGACGTTTGGGAGGCGCCCAGACCCAGTAATGCGCAGCGCTTCAATATCGACAAGTCAATCCAGCCTGAGTCAGTCTCAGAGCTTTGTGACATGTCTCCCATACGCATCCTCTTCAGATATTCATCCTCGAACTCCAAATTCTCAGTCTGGTTCATGTCATATTTCAAGTCCCAACTCTCATTCAACCCCCAACAAAAAATTCAAACAAGAACACGACATTCCTTCACCACACACATTCGGCATGCCCACACCGCCTCGGCCTGCTTCCAAGGAAAACAGTTCCTACTTCACCTATAAAGAGGCGCCTCCTCCTTTGCCCCCACTCAACCATCCAGCGTTTCGTGACGTTACAAATGCAGGATTGGCATCATCAAATATGCATAGTTTCCCTATGTTCCCTGGTAAAGATGAACAAGGCGTCGTACAAGACAGAATTAGGACACATACCAATTCTTTGCCGTCGATCCCTCAAAAGATAACGATGGAAACCGACAGCGCAGACACCAATCTCACGAGACCAAGATCTAAATCAAGTGCAGTAGGAGCGCCTACTACATCCAAAAAAGAAACCAATATTATTTCTTCTGATTGGAGCTTAAACAAGTTGCGAGGCCATTCGAGGAATTACAGTAAAAGCAGCATTGCCAGTAGTCGAAGATCAAGCGCGGAGTACAGTGCAAGACAAGTCTCGTCGATTGGGCATGAAGAGGTGCAAGAAGGCGGTTGGGAGGTCCAGGTATCCAGGGAGATGATCAGACTGTCATTGGGAGAAGGAGAAGGAGTCCGACGAGTTGAGGCGCCTGGCCGGAATCAAAGGACGCGACGCCTTGGCCAAGCTGTGCCAAGTTCTACTTTTGGAAAGGCACGAGGCGAAAACGTGGGTTTTCTTGCATTTTCCTTGCCACATTCCCTTCCTCACATCCGCTATCGTTCTTCCCATCTTCCTTCTTACCTTTTTATTTTTTTAGCAGTTGACAGAAGGGGCGTCCGGACTAGGCTCTCCTTTTCTTCTCCAAGGTGACTGTTGTTTCATTGCGCACCGTCTCACCTTTTTCGAACTGTTCAGAAACTCATCTTATCATTTTTTTTTCTTTGTGTGAAACGCGCAGATACCCTCTCAAATAATTTAACGGATAAGCAAGGATTAAACGATTTTGCTCAAAGAGCCAGGCCTGACTCTGGCGACAGAGTTCGGAGCGCAACGAGAGAAACATATTTACGACACGACATGTCCCAAGGAGATTCCAGAATCCCTACCACAAGCTTTTCAGCAAAAAACAATACGAGGAGGGGTAGAGATAGTACAGGCCATGGGTCCCCTTCACCAATTGGCTCTCGCTCGCGAAGGGGAGGAGGAAGGGCTCTGAGCAACCCCTCTCCCACAAGAACGCCCTCACCACAACCCCCACGACTGGACACAATGGCGCAATTGGGTTCCGTGCATGGCTCTTCGCTTCTTCCACCACCAACACTATCTGTCACGTCACCTACACCAGAAGCATCTCCCATATCTCCAGCTCGTAGGATGCATCATAAATCGACACCGACGTTGCCCACGACGTCTGTTCTGCCACCACCAGGCACGCCTCCTGTCATCGAGAAATCACGCTCAAGTGGGTCAGGAAAACGCAAGGCAGATGAAGCAGGAGTTGGAGGTGATAAAACACCCCCAAAGGAACAGAAAGAACCTCGGGCAACGTTCGCACCCGAACCTCGAAGTACGCCGTTGTTTTTCCCTTTGTTCTCCGCCTTCTGAGAAATTAATAATTTTTTTAATTCTCCCTTTTCCTCGCTGTGCCAAATAGCCCATCGGGCTTCAGCAACTTCTGCCAACTCCAGCCATGCACCCTCGTCTTTCAATCGCAGCAAGCGTGTACGATTGACCGACGTGACGGAGGGGAAGCCCAATTCCCGCTCAGGATCTCGTACTGGTGGCAGTCTTCCCACACCTGAAGACAGCCCTCCTAACGCCAAGACCACGGGATCATGGTCAAGTCGGGGGAGCCGTGCTCCAATGTCAACGTCGTCGCACACCTATGGACCACCAGTTGCTGCCTCCGCAAGCTATGCACCAGCGTCTCACCCTCCTCGTGCACCGTCACGGCGAAGTCTTTCGCAGGCGTCCATTCCTATTTCAGCCTTGATCTCTCCTCATGCGCCTTCTATCAGTCGGGCTGGCACATTCCACATGCGCGACCCACGAAAGCCAAATCCAATCCAAAGTACTCCATGGACGCTGTCGTTGCCGTCGCGGGTGCAGGATGATGAGTCACGATGGTCGTCAGCGGGATGGGTTGAAAGAGGTGGAAGCCCATTACACGCGTGGTTGTTTTTCATCGGATTTATACTGTTTCCTCTCTGGTGGGCTGCTGCGTTGTTTATTCCAATACCGGAGACAAGACGGCTAGGAGGCTCTGAGGCCGAGAAGGCAGTAATGCTGGATGATCCCCAGGTCGAATATGGTGCGCATTATGTATTTATTTTTCCAGTTATGTGATTGACGATTATTTTATGCCAGATGCCAAGTCATGGCGTACCCGATGTCGTGTCATGGCCATCGTCTCTGTGTTCACCTACATCCCTTTTATCATCCTTGTTGCCGTCTTCGCTTGATGGCCTCACTGCGTTCTTCTCACTTATTTATGTTCTGGCAACGAAACCTCCTCCCGCCCTAATGTCTAACCCCGCATCCACACAATACCCACCACCCTATCTCTAATACGTTCAGAGTTACCTAACAAAATCACCGACATGTCGTCTTTCGCTCACAACACTCCAACTCCGCGCCTGCGCCGCTCTTGCTCTCCTGTCCCTGTCTCGTCATCCTGCATTCACCCATTACCCGCTCTCTAGATCATCAATCTTGGTTTCCTTTTCCTTCTTCTTGTGTTTATATTCCCCAACCTCATAGCCATCGATTCTGCATGGACTAACCCTGTCATTACCAGTCTCAAACCCCAGTCATTCTTTGAACAATCAATCAGCAACCCCAATCGTATATCTTACTGGTCCACTTGTCTGATCATGATGTCTCTGTACTTTAAAAATCCTGATTAGCTTTCATTAATGATTGTTATGACAAGTAACGGGAACGAGTGAAACATCGACAATCATGCGGACGAGATAGCTCTAATCCATTCAACGACTCGGTTTCTTTGCTCAGAATCCTCGGCAGTACCCCAAGTGGCCCGCTCACTCCATGGAGATGTTGCGAAGTATTCGCGTTCTCGATGTGGTATCCACTCAAAATCATCTGGATCCCCATCACCAGATGCCACTCGAGTGGCCACCGTGTAGGTCCAGACGTCCCCTGTTGCTGCAATGAGTAGCACACGATTTTGATGCCGATGTTTATTGGCAAACAGATAGAGCGCCTACTTATTGGTTTTTTATTATTAGCAAATGATAGTCACGATTCGTACGGGACATCACCTGCTCGAAGACCGCTTCCTGGGCGAGAAATAAAAGTGTGTCTTCATTTATCTTGTCCTGTTCACCCTTCCCTCGCTTGATTTCTACGAGTGCAACGATCAACTCATCCTCTAGGTCAGGAGTATGGGATGACAAGTCCGAAGAGGTCTGCCAGAGCGCGAGGGCGAAATCAGTTACGCGAGAGCGGGTCATGCTGGCAGTAATTATTTCGTCCGTTGAGCTGGACGTTGTGTCGGTGAGTGCGTCGGTGTCGTTCGCGGGATCTTCGACTCCGAATTCGCATTCCTGGGAATCATCCATCTCTGTGATCCCAACTTGAATTCGGTCCTCCTCCAAGATCCTCCAAAGAGGGTATTGGGGAGCAATAAGAAGAACATCGCGAAGTTCTCCAGCGAGGAGGACATTCAACAACGCCCGGGTCCAAAAGCCGTACCAAAGCGATTCGAGGTTGTGAGGGTTGGATTCCAGGCTTTTTGGCGAAGGCACGTGCATTCTCGAGAGCAGAGTTGGCCATGATTTTATGCGGTGTGTGTGAGTGTTCGGTAAGAAGTCTTTAGCAAGAGTTTTCTGGGAAGAGCGGAATAAATTTGCTTTGCTCTTGGCCCGGACTCCGTTTTACGACGGTCAGCCACCCCAGGCCTGATCTCTCGTTGTGTACAATTCTGTGTCCAAAGCATGTCCTCATAAAGTGAAAGCATACTGCATAACTATTATTCATAAACAATATCCTCCCCCAAAACACCCAAAAAAATCAGCATACGTAAAATACCAAAAAGACAAAGCCAAAGAGAAAGGATGGGGAAAGCCCCAAAAGGAAAGCATCTGTCCGAAAAAAGATCGTGAGAGACTACCAAGGTACGTGTGAATGTAAGTAGATATTTTACTTACATAAACTCCAACTTCTCCTCATCCCGATTTTAAGCACCAAATCATGACCACCACTCAACCACTGCACCCCGAATGCGCGACATATGTACCGCCCAATGACACCCCCACATCACACCTCGACACCGGGACACCACCCAACGACAAAACGACACCACATCCCCCTGAGACAACCCCACATCCGAGGCCCCGCAGGAAGACTTATGCGAAGGCCCTGGGGTATCTGATTGACCCGCGCGTCGTTGTTCCCGCCGAAATGGAGAGAGGCAGAGGCGTCCCTGGTAACTTCCAGGAGACATTGCGTGACTACCTCCGTCGCATCGCAGAACATTGCGGAATATATTACGATGAGATCCTCCCTGTGCGTCATCCAGATCCTGAGATGCCCGCTGCCCTTTGCGTTCCAGTCGCAACCAATTTCTCGAAGAAGTCAAGAGTCATACGCACAGATGTATTGGAGAAGGCGAAGGAATTTTTGGGGACGGATGAGCCTCCGAAATGGCATTTTATTGTGAGGGTGTAGCTTTTGCGTACTTTCGAAAGTGTTCCAACTTTTCCATTGGGCAAGTATACTAAGCATAAGACTACTACTAGCACCAACTCACAATTTCATGGCAGTGATTGGTTTAGAATGAGGAGCCGTGAGTCGGGGAGGTTAGCGAATACATTATATATAAACTCGTACCGATCGTATCTATGACCGTGATATGGTATCAACTTGGTTCATTGGAACAAGCAAGACGGGGTTTGGAGGATATTAAATTCTGACTCTTTCGCTCTTGTTCATTTGAATCTTCTTGAATAATGGCGACACCACAACCACAAGACACCGTAATCCCCCACTCAGCAAGTACAACGACCCCGCATCCACAAGAGACAACGACTCCACAACCGTCGGACACAACGACACATCAGACGCCAGACACAACGACACACCAGACGCTGGCAGACACGACGACTCCTCGTCCGAGGCGCCGCAAAAAGACTTACGCGATGACACTTGGATATTTAATTGGTCCATGCGTTGTTGTGCCCGCCGAAATCGAGAAGGGCACATGCGTTCCTGGTAACTTCACTGCGACATTGGGCCGCTACCGCCGTCGCTTCGCGGCACATCGTGGATTGACATTGAACCAGATGCTCACCGTGCGGCATCCTGATCCTGATATGCCCGCTGCCCTTTGCCTTCCAGTCGCAACCAACTTCTCGAGCCAGTCAAGAGTCGTGCGCACAGATGTACTGGAGAAGGTGAAGGAATTCTCAGGGACGGATGAGCCCCCGAAATGGTATCTTATTATCAACGTCTAGGGTTTCGTACGTTCGAGATTGTTCTACCTTCTTGACTGAGCAAGCCTACTAACCGTCGTGTTAGGAACATAATTATTACCTCTACATTACATTTACTTATGTGCCCCTTCGTCCTATGATTGTCGTACAAGTCGGGAAGGTACGGTCGTCATAGTCGAGATCAAGTTAAGAGTTCGATGGACTCTACCTATAATAATAGACAGCATCTCTGATGGGAAATCATGAAAGACATGTTTCTCACATATTCTGATCATAAGCATGTGAATGGCCTCCTGATTGACGATATACAGTAAGTTATAACACCCTTGTAGCATAGGACGAAGATAGGTTTTCTGTAAGGATAAAACAAAGGGTGTAACGGATATGACAGGACGTGAGCTTCTGAGCCAATGACATCGTCATGAGTAACAAAGTGTATTATGAGAGCAGATGCTTACAGAGCGTCCGTTGGGCTTTGGGCACTGGGGCATGAAAGATGGCAAAGAATGGGCCCATAATCGCTGGCATGTATCCCTGCCATAACATTACTGGCGACATTTTAAGTCGGTGATGCCGCCCTGCGCGATGCAGAGGTCCAGTCAACCGCCAGATGAAGCCTAATCAAGGGTTTTTTTTCCATCGAAGGCCAAACGGCGGTCGTTCAATCATCATCCATCTCAAGGTCACCTTCAACGCCTGCGCCTGCTCCGGTGTCGTCGTATTCTTCGTCGTACACTGCATCGGCATCTTCGTCCCAGTCATCATTCTCTTGCACCATAATCACGCTTTCGGAAGTGGATTCTACGACTTCAACCGCCGAACTGGGATTATTTTCAGGAGCTGCAGGAAGGCATTCTTGGATTGATCCAAGGATTTCGTCAATTTGATCACCGAACCTGTCTTCAAGTTCTTCGACGATCTAAAAAAAATTGAGGTAAGAAAAATGGAGGCTTGAGGGAGTTCACGGAATTACGCACAACATAAAGCTCTACAGGTAAGGTTGGTGCGAGGTTGACGATTTGAAGTTTTTCTGCCTTTGTGAGGGAGTATGGGGAGAGATTCTGGACGAGTTTTGTAATCCCTTCTTCAGTTTGCGTTGAAGTGGGAAGGTAGTCAGAGGAGAGATAGTTAATTGCCTGTTTTTAACAAAGAAGAGAAAAAGAAGAGATCAGGACAGAACAGAATGGGCATAAACCGCTCCGTACCTCCACTTCGATAGTTCTCAAATTTTCACTAGCCTCGAGATGAGGGATCCCTCCCATATTCGCGGATGATGAGCCACCATGTGCGGAATTAGCAGCCTCTTCCTCTTTTTTAACGCGCAGAGCAGCCTTGGTACGCAGGAGGTTGTCAGATTCGAGCTCCTTCAGCAAGGTCAACACTTCTCGATTCGACAGAAGAGCTGAACGAGGATTGAGAACCTAGAGATGGATAGAGGATAAAAGAAAGGTTGTTTTCATGTGTTCTAGAGTTGTAAACCAGGGGTGGACGAACCTCCATGGTGCGAGTGACTTGGAACTTAGACGAGCTAAGTGAAGGCTTGGCAAGGGAGGTCAAATTGTGTTTGTCCTTGCTTGGCGTGAACGGCGTCGGGATTTCAAAGTTGCCAGAAACGGTAGCGTTCTCTTTGACCACGAACCTCATCCAGCCCCGGACACAACTCCAATTCTCTCAACGCCAACGGTCAATATTTCTCGTATGATTTCAGCCTTTTCTTGCATAAACCTGTTCACCTCGTTTAGATAACAGTTCATCGGGAGAAAAACCTCTGGTTTATCGATTATTACTATCCATGATCCCAGGCCATTATGGAAGGATTTCTCAAACACTCTGGCATCAAGACTAAACACAGTTGAGCTAAGAAGAATCCCTGCTTTGATCGACAATTTCCGCATTTTATGCCTTCTGGCGACACAAATGGACCCAGACATGCCTGACCCCATGTTCTGTATCATAATCAGAGCTTCTCTGTCGAAGTGGAGAGCTCCTACATGGAGTCCCATTCCGCGCCGACACACACTCCAATATTTCCTGCCATACGAATACGTTTTCGCCACAACCTTTGGAAGCCCCACAGAGAATCCCCTTCTGTCTTCTCGTCGATTGTGGTGGTATCCAGAATCTATCGGAAACACTTGGTAAACACACTGGAACCCATTAACAGAACCTTCAGGGCTTCGTGGAGCAGGGAGTCGTTCCTTCAATGTTGAGTATAAGTAAAGCCTCTGTCACCTGGCGACACACTCTATCTGGAGCAGGATTTGGAGGTTGTGTATTTCCTAACAAACATTTACTACTCAACTCTACACTCTAAATGTCGCCATCTACTCTGATTCACCGTCCCCCACACGATGATGAGCACTAGTTGATAGATTGTACATACCGATGGACCCAATAAAAATATTTTTCGGATAAAACTTGAGCTTGAGCGCAAAGGTTGTGAAGGAAATGGCGCACTTACGTAAAACCTCCTTGAGCCAAACAAAGCCTCAAACAAAGCCTACCTCGCGAAACCCAAACGCTCAATTAGCTGGGAACTTGAATATCTTCTACTTTTTGCCTTGTCCCATACACAACGTTCGCTCTCTTTTGCTTCTTTGACCGCTCTCAACTCATCAGGATATATCCCAGATCTTTTTTACCCAATTTCCCTCTTGTTTCAAAACAAATGAATCGACCAGGTGGGTACAAAATCCTTCATTTTAGCGATGTGTCCGGTACTATCGTCTGAGGCCTTTTTTCCAACTCAATCCCTTCAGGTCAACCACAACAGAGAGCGCCGAATCTCTCATCGAATCCCGCACTTTCAAACCAGTTCCGTCAAGCATACCCGACGTATGGATTGCCACCGCGCACTGTGCTCCAAGCTGGTTCAGGCTACGTGCCTAGCATTCAACCGAATAGTCATCGAACGACATCACAGCAGCCTCAAGTTCCTTCTCTCACACCCCAGTCGAGTCAAGCGTTCAATCCACCCAGAGGTCAAAGTGGGTACACCTTCGGACCAGGCGTATTGGGCCAGCAGCACCAGCCATCAGCGGTCTTGCAACAACAACAGCAGCAACAACAACCGCCCTCACAACAGCAGCAGCAGCAGCAATCCCAAGCTAACGGAACGCAGAGTTCAATGTCTTCTTTGATTGGCCAAACATCAGTCTTGGGCGCGACTCCGGCGATGTCGTCGGCGGAAGTTAGTTTGGATCCTAATGACTTTCCGGCTCTTGGGACAGCACCTTCAAACCCGTCAAACAACGGTTCGGGGCAGGCTAATACGACGAGCTATGCAAGCCAAGCAGGAACGGGAGTGTTGTTGGGAGGTACAGGGGGTTCAGGCAGTGTTGTCGGAGGTTCTTTGACCGGCTCTCAGACACGGGATTTCACTCCGGACGACTTTCCAGCCCTGGGAGGACAGCCATCAGTTAGCCAGCAAACTCGAGAATCGTTGCACAATCAACTTTCAGGCCAAGAATCTCTGTCTCATCCACCAGGCCTCAACGGTTTCCCTCCTTCAGAACAACAACGTCAAAATACGATAGGAGCTCATTCTACTAGTTTGCTCCAGAATACTCCCGGAATGCTCAATCTCGGCACGACACAGACGCGGAACATACATCCTGGATTTCAACAAGGGCCTTCAGAAGCAGAGAAGCTACAACAAAGGGTGTGTCATTTTTTTCGAATTATCATGGACGTTGATTTTCCGATGGACGAATCATCTTCTACATTATGTCCTTTCCTGAAAGACCTTTGCTTCTTATGTGAAGAACGAAGGCTGATTGTATCCGTTCATAGAATAACTATTCTTTAAAGTTGAATCAAGCATCCCACGCAGCATGGAGTTCCACGAATGCCAATCCAAATACTCAGCCACAGCAGACAGGCACGGTATCTGGTGTAAGTTTGCTATCCTATTCTCAGAGGGGATGTTGTTTGACTCATAAATTGCTTCGTTTCAGTCGAATGGTATGTTTTGCATTGGTATTCTGTCCAAGTGATTTTCTAAGTGGGCGATATAACCCCTCAGGCACATTTTCGCAAAACCAGTCAACGCATGCGCCCAGTAACACTGTCACGAATCCAACTGTTCCCCCGGCAAATGTCCCTCCACCATTTTCATCCAATGGCGTCAATCCTGATTCGCATCCCACTACAAGCGTGCCCAATCCAAATGGGAACTCAAATCCTCCACCGACAACAACAAGTGTCTTGAACCCCCCTGCCTTGTCGTCAAATCCAACGACGCACTTACACCATCCCCAGACACCAGCACAACAAATTTTGGTCAGCGCAGCTGATCGTTGGGGGCTGTTATCGCTCATTGCCATGATGCGGAACGCCAACTCCGATGCGGACCACGGCCTGACTAGCATAGGGACGGACTTGGGAACAATGGGGTTGGATATGGGCTTCCCTGGGTGAGTCTTGTTTCTATTGTGTGGTATCTTAATCCTGAGCACGCAAATAGAAACCTCTATTCGACGTTCATTACACCATGGGCAGATCAATCGGCAGCTCGAACGGTGGAACCGGACTTCCATCTTCCAGCGTGTTATCTTAGTGTACAGGCACCTCCACCTGGCCCTGCGAAGGCTGCTATGTTCAGTGATGAAACGCTGTTTTTCATGTTCTATTCAAGTCCGAGGGATGCGCTGCAGGAAGTGGCTGCTCAAGAGCTGTAAGTTGCCTACTTCGTCTTAATTGGTCTTTGGAAGGATCGACCTTCTCATCTTCCTCAATCAATAAATTCTGGATCCTTTAACTCACCTTTTTGTTTTTACCCTAGATGGAACCGCAATTGGAGATATCACAAAGTCCTGCGCATATGGATTACAAAAGAAAGTGGCACCTCACCTTCTTCCAAAGTCCAAGGTGGCGGAGGCGAACAAGGCGAATACACGGTCTGGGATACAGAGAGTTGGCTCAAGTCGCCCAAGAGCATGACGGTGTTGTACTCGGACCTGGAAGAGAAAGCAGTGCCAGCATTCCTCCCTGGTCCAGGTCTTGTCCTTCAAGCCTCAAGCCAGACCCAAGCTGCGTCTCAGCCACAGCCGCCAATGGCCTCACAGAGTCAACTACCGACCAGAGGAGCCTTCCAAATGGGTATGGCAGGATTGTAATAATTGTTATTTTCTTTTCCGGCTTCTCAATCCAGCCTATCTATCATTCTGACCGCCCTCCTTTTGTCTTTCTTATTCCCCTCTGTGATAAGCAGACCGCTTCGTGAACTCTGTACTATTGTACTTTACCCAGCTGCTCTGGCATCCATCAATCATTTTTTCAAAAGCCTATTCAGCTTGCCTTTCATCTCTTGTGTCCGTTGGTGAATGTGGTAGGTGCAACACGTTGTTGACGTGCAGAGGTTTTAGATTATGGTGTGAGTCTGCCAGTGGCGTCGGGTGAATCTTTTTTCATAACCCAAATACCTTGCACACTTGCATTTGGTATTTTTATTTGATGCAATTGAGTGAGGGATGAAAAAATGAAATGCTGCCCCTTGCTTCATTTCGGAGAGGGTTGGACAGTCCGCGCAAAAAGTAGTGGCTGAGCCTGATTAGTGGTTCTCTCGCTGATGATCGACATCCCGTCCTCTTCTTCGACAGCACCAGCCTGCTGCCTTGGAGCGTTCTTGACGCGATGCTCACTTTTGAATCGGATTTATGGCCTGGCCTCTGGTATAAAAGCACCCAAAACTCTCGACGAAGGATGCGCGGAGCACAGCGCCAATTAAAGTGGCAGCCATGTATTCCTTTTCGGCGGCTGAATTCCAAATAACGAGTATCCTCCCAACTATGACTGTCAGTGACCGCATCCCCAAGCTCCCCCGCCTTTCGCGAGTCGGGCACGCGTCGCATTGCAAACGTTGTTTGACCGGTGAGAGATATTCGCTTTCTCATCGAGAATTTGTATTTTGATCATTGATTTTTCTCTTTCTTTTCTTTCTCAGGGCTTCCGGCTTCTCAAACCGACGTCGACGGTTCAAGGTGATCGAACATTTCCAATCGTCTTCTGTGCCTTACGACTTTTCTCCTCTTGGTAGATTGGCGCTTGCTTTCTATTGCATAGGATCTTTGGACTTGTTGGGAGTGCTCGAAACTCAGACGGAGCCATCTGAGCGCGATGAATGGAGGGACTGGCTTTGGAAGCAGCAGACGAGTGAGTCAAGATGATTCACCTGTTACTTATTTCCTTTGATCCATCGTCACTTGTAGGGGGAAAGTATGGCTCTGGATTCAGACCGGGCCCATTCATGACTGGCAAGCGCCTTTCTGATGATGAACCGCCGGTACGCGTCGTCCTTGGTTCCCCATCCTCGATCATCTCAGAGTCTAAGGCTTTCTTTAGCCATCTCAATACTCAGATTACGATACCCCACACATCATTATGACATATACCGCCTTGCTTTCTCTTGCCATTCTTCGTGACGATTTCACAAGATTGGATCGACCGGGCCTTCTCGAGTTTCTTCGGGCCAGCCAACGCGATGATGGAAGGTAAAATCCAATCCCATGTTTGCCTTGGCTGTCATTTTAGTTTTGCATTCATTTTTAGCTTTTCAACCGTTCCGGGAAGCAATGAATCCGATTTGCGAACTCTATATTGTGCTTTTGCTATAAGCAACATGCTCGATGACTGGTCGGGGGTTGATGTTCCTCGTGCTGTTTCTTTCATCTCAACGTGCAGAGTAATGTCATCCTCTATCCACACGACCTATTGTATCCCGTATTCACCTCGGTACCACAGACTTACGAAGGCGGCTATGGCCAATCACCGTTCTGTGAAGCACAAGGTTCGATTTCCATTTGATATTCCTGGTTCTGGTCGACCCAACTCATGTCATCTGAAAAAGGAGGTACAACCTACATCGCAGTGGCCGCTCTTGCATTAGCTTCGGAAAGGGGTGGTGGTGGTGGTGCTCGAATTAACTATAATCTGGATTTACCCGAACGGAAGGCGACAATCGGCTGGTTGCTGCGTAACCAGGCTAGTTCTGGTGGGTTTTGTGGCAGAACCGGAAAGGACGCAGATGCCTGCTATTGCTTCTGGTGTGGTGCCGCACTCAACGTCAAGATTATTCGTTTTTGGGTTTTTTCGATTGTCATTCCTGACAAGTTTTCTCATTCTAGATACTGGGTGCGGGCGACTTGGTCAACGCTGATGAGCTCGCCGGGTTCATTGCATCTTGCCAGTTCAAGTTTGGCGGAATATCGAAAGCTCCAGGCGAAAACCCAGGTAAGAATATCGTTTTCACACCGGCTGAAATATCTAGGTCTCATCCTTACTCCGATAGATCCATATCATACATACCTTTCGTTGGCGGCACTGTCCATGTATTCGCCATCGTTGGAAATAGCTGGCAATAATTTGCCCTCGTGGAAGTTCGATCCTTTCGATCCTTTGCTCAACGCAAGGCTGGCTACCACAGCATGGATTAGGGAACATGTTCCTGCGAATTTGCAGTGATTTGTGCCTTTTGTATTCAATGTTGGTAATCTATTTCTCTCTCTCATGGGTCACTTAATGGGCTCACTCATCTATGATTTTTAGAGAAGGTTTAATTTCGTTCATGGACACATATACGTATTACTACTCATCTCTATCTGTATCTGACTTTCTCCTTGTAACAAGAAAACAAAGGACGACACGAGGTCCGAACAAATTCGCGTGCTTTCGATTGAGGGCGCAGATCGAGCCCATGACGCGTCTCGTTTCTCTATTTCAAAATCCTTTTTTTTTTTTTGTTTATGAACACCTACATAGTCTCGTTGACCTGCATTGGCCACGGATCTGAGGATATAATCCAGCAATCCGATTGTCCGATTTTTCCCAATGGTATTCTTTGATCCCTGGAAGAGAGAGCAGACGGTCCAGGTGTGGCTCCTCTCTTCTTGGATGACCGTCATTATCGGGAAGGGTTGCTGCTGAGCCGCGGCTCAGCGGGTTTTTCAGAATTGAAGCTATCCCTCCCATTCCTCACAAAGTATACCCCAGAGACGACGAACGTGTGCCCAACGTGTGCCCTTGATACCTGACCTATGTCAAGATCCTGGCCCACTGGAGTTCCGAGCAGAACTCAAGGCGAGTAAGGTCAATCACGCTCCGAGATTGAAATATTTACAGTAGAGGCGAAATGAATGTCCAGGAGATTGGTGGCCAGTAAATTAGATAAAACAATGAGTTTTGCTTTTCATCACTCCAGTTAGTGTAACCAATTTGGCTTTTTCAAACGAGAAAGAAAGCAAAAGCATGAAATATTTTGTTTTTGAAAAATATAAAAACGCAACAACAAGTTGTCAGGAAGATCCTTCGAAGCTTCAACGCCGTCCGACTCCCAAAACTTGGCAACCAAGAGGTTTCAAAAAGAAATGTTTTGTTAAGGCTACTTTTACCAATTTGGGCAACTTTGTCATCATTGGGCCAGCCACTTGTGCCCATCATGTCCGTGAGAAATTATTTCGGTAGTCAGCACAAGGCCGGCCATCGAAACCCTCCTCAACAGCTTACACCGCTGACACCGCTGGACTCCCACCAAGGCCACGTCCAGCGCACTTTTCATCATGGATTCTGATAGAAAATCAACGGTCTCGTCGTTTTATGGCGGTAGGAAGTCCTCCATCGACGCTCTCAACCAAGATTATCCACCTCAGCCTCGAACTGGGCCAAAGGGTCGAGATGATGGATCCTCCTTCTTTTCTCCAGACAGGAGCTCCATGGATCATCTGAATGGGACACGGTCGTCTGCAGGATACAACAGAGGCACCTTCTTTCCTGGAGGACGGGAAGAGCCCATCAAGGGAGGAAGAGATGAGGACAAGGATCTTGAAAATCCAGATGCTTGGGACGTTTACGCCGATTTCAACAACTCAGGCCCTCGATACAGCTCTGCTTTTGGTGTAGGCCAAAATCAAGCAGCGTATGGATGTCTTTTTCGCTTTTTACTACTTCTATTTAGTCTTTCTCCTCAGATACGCACCACTGCCTCCCACCGGTCCTCTGATGAAGGCAGAACCGACCGACAACGACAAGGTAGAAATGGTTACCGTTCCGGCACTGGGTGCAGAATGGGGGAAAGATGAGCTTTTCCAAGCAACAAAAGCGGGGAGAAGAGAAAGGAAGAATGAAACGCGGGCGCAGTTCTGGAAGTCCTGGAACCGTGGCGAGCGAGGACTGTGTGGACGTTACTTCACTCGCAAGGTTCTCGTGTGGTTCCTATTTGGATTTTGTGTGGTGTAAGTTTATCTCGCACCTTTTTCTGGCATATTCTTGACCATTACGAACAGGATTGCAGTTATCCTTGCAGTAACCCTTCCCCGAGTCCCAAGCTTTGCATTCAATAGTGCAACCCCTCTCGTCAAAGCCACTGGTTCATGGCAAAATGCCGTCCCTACAATATTCGCCCCCACCGTTGCTAACTTCTCTTTCCCTGCATTTGCCTCACTTCAAGTCGATACCACTAGCAATTTTTTGCCAGTCAGGTTTTCCCATATGAGTGCGACAGTCTTTGACCTGGACACCAATCGTCAAGTCGGAACGGGAAGTTACGCTCACCTGACACTTCCGGCCAAATCATTCAAACAAGTGCTATTGCCTTTAAATTTCACATATCTCACTTCCAACTCGAGTGACCAGACTTGTGAGTATTTCTGTGCCCATTACACCGTACTCGATGGTCTAATGCCTCATCAAAGTCACAAATTGGTATAGCGCCTGCAGGAATAGAGGCATTTACATCGATGGAAAGCGACCTTGTGAGGAATTTTTCATTTTCTCGTGCTGCTATTTTGGACGCTAACTCTCCTTTAGCACTGAAATTCCGCCTACTCATTCAAATGAATATCATAGGGCTTATCTCCACCCGTTCTACGTCTGCACAGATATCTGATGCAGATTGCCCCGTCGAACTCCCCTTGAATGCCGGCTAATCTCACTTTGCTTGCTGAATGGACACGCTTTGGAACACCTATCCACACAGACTTTCATTACTACCAACACCCACGATCGTTACTTCATACACTCTCATATTATTTCTATGCTTCTTATTATATTTCATGGAACAATACGGCTAATTATTTTTTGTCAAAAAGGACTCTGTTATCGTTATATCGTCAAGTTTAGCAATGAATTTGCCACCTTGCTTTTTCAAATGTACCTGTATTTCCAGCCTGGCATCATATTTGTTTTATTCTGCACTCAGGATTACAGGCCGTGGTTGACCTTTTTTCCACTCTGTCGGCCACATCTATGTTCGATCGAGTCAACCTCCAGTCACGATCGAAATCACGAGAATACTTGAAGAGCCAGCAGCGTACCACAGCACAGCTGTTATCAAATATGCATAGACGCACGCCCTCGTCGTTTAATCGAACAATTGTCGGCGCCAACATACGGCGACGCTCAGGTGGGGCGACAACTTACAGAAATCACGCCGATCGCCCACCTGCGGGAGAGGACACCTCAATTCCAAGCATACGTTCGCAGCCGACTGTAACCTTTATGTCTCGAGGGACCTCTTCTGCCGTTCCCGAGTTGAACCCTGATCTTTCTCAGCGACACAACCATCCCATCGCTGCTCATCAAGGTAAGCACCTCCAGTACATACAGTGCGGCGAGCACATTTTCTGATCAGATTCTTAGATCAAGGCTATCATGTGTTTGACAGCTTGTGTACTTCCGAAGAAATCAGTACGAGTGACTACAGCGGCGACAACGCCCGATTTGCCAACGCGAACGCAGCCTCGTCTAGTAATATCCACCTTACCACTGTCGACATTGGGTCCTCAGATACGTCTCGTTCGTCAGAAAACTCCCATGGCGCCAGGTCCACGCCAACCACAACGGACTCCCGTGGAAATTTTCAGGGAACCAAGAAATCAGGGACTACGTCCATCGATACTGGACGCTTTGGGCTGATCCCTTCTGTTGGGACTACAACCAAGTTCACTCACAAATGGCCTAAGCCCGCGACCTTGAAATATTTCGAAGTCATACCAAAAGGCGTCAATGATGTTTCTGTTGCGACTTTTGGTTCCACCCTTTCTGGTGCTCCCGCCCTTGAAGAGGGCAAAGGACTCGGTCCAGGGCATACCGCCCAATGGACAATCTTCAAGTGGTGTCTCTTCTTTTCGATTATGTCTGTGTTTGTCTCTGGATGCGGAGGGATGATTTTGGCCCTCATGACATGGTTCAACGGTGAGAGTTCGCGCATATATCCATCCAGAACAACCTCTAATGTCGCGACCAGCATGGGAGCAAGCGGATGTGATGGCCGTGGCCGACAATGATATTCTCGTTCTTATCACCCTCTCTTCCTCCGTTCTCCTCTCGACTTCGCTTCTCGGAACAGCTGGCGTTCTCTTAAATTCTCGTCGTATCTTGGCCGTATATGCGCTGTTACTATGGCCGGCTTTCTTATCCATTCTCGCTGTCGGCTACACCAGCTACCGCCGTGCGAGTCTTTCGTTGGACAACAAATTGAGTTTTGCTTGGAGTCGTTTCTATACAGCTCTGGGAAGGCAACTCATCCAGGACGCCCTTCAATGTTGCGGATACTTCAGCTCAATGCACGAGGCATCGCCGAGCAAACGATGCTACTTGCGGACGCCTCTGCCAGGATGTAAGGCCGGTCTCTATGAATTCGAAAAGGCCAATCTCAGAATGATCTGGAGAGTGGCTTTCTCGTTGGCTCCTCTCCATTTGATCAACATGGTCGTCGCCCTGTTGTGTGCCAACCATGTAACGTATATCTTCGGGAAACGGGTTCTGCCAAGGCAGTACCATCTCAGTCCGAACGACGTGAAAGCGGAGGCTGAGAAACTTCTTGGACCGGCTTTCGTCGCACCAAACTATCATGGAGAAGCGGAAGGACAGATGCATATCGAGGCGAAACCCAAGCTATTAGCGTGATACTCAAGCAGGCAGAACGAGGCTCAACGAGCAGGGAGGGTACATTACCAGTGTGTTTGATGACATGACTTCTGCAGCTTATACGCCATTTTCTCATCGTGTCGAGTTTGTCAATAGCTATATAAGTCGAAAGGCTACATAAAACATACGTCTCTAAGTACAGAGATCAAGTGATTGTTTTCATAAAGACGAGCGAAACTGGGCCCTTGGGGAACGGTAAATAACCCTTACACCTTCTCACCAGCATCATCTTCCCTTTCAAATTGATATACGTACTTATACCAGCCAGACTAGCCAGAAAACCTCATGATGGCATAGGTCGGCGCCAGCTTAGCTTACTCCAGTGTTTAACGTTGGGCGTCCAAAATGAAGACAGGCTGGGCACAACACTGGAACCACCAAATGGACAGATTGAGGAAATGTCAAGCCCGATTCGGATCCACCTTCGGTCATCAGCATCAGCTCTACGACCTTGAATTTGACAACTCACTGGGGCATTTCTGATCTGGGTCTTCGGGTTTCTCGTCGGTGGGCCTGAAATCAGGCTCGAAAATCCCGACAGCATGCAGTTCGTATTCGACGTCTTTCGGATCCCCGCCCGTGGATGGGTAGACGATGTTCATAGTAGTTGATGAAGTCCAGGCGCGCATCATTTGGTTGCGTCTGCGTCTCAACATACAGTGAAGAATGGCGACTGCTATGATCAGTGTGCAGAGTACGATTACGCAGACTAATTTTTCCAGCAGTTCAGCAACAGTCTACAAGTTGTCATCGAAAGATAAAAGGGAGTCTCGGGCATGAGTGCTTACCGATGAAAATCGTGTCCAGTGTGCTATTCTGGGATAAACTCCCCGCAGTCGAGGATCTTCTGGAAAGCCGCCGCTGAGATACGATCATCGTTCAGGTGGTTAGTATGGATGGCCAGAGATGCTTTCCATCGAACAAAGCCTTATAATCTCAAGACTGACTCTACCCATGCATCTAACACGGACTAGGTATTAGCGCCGCATTGCATATGAATATGTGGATCCAATTATAGGTTTGATGCTAATCGAATGTATGGATAGATCGGAATCGTAATGCAATGCATCCACTGGCAGCGGAAATCTTTTCTTTTCCGTTTCAACGGTCTTCGATGGGCTTCAGAAACCAAGTATGCCACTGTCATATGAGTTGCTGATTCTCATGCCCACGAGTCCCTGGCAGGAGAAATCAGGAGAATCATATTTCACAAACACACCTTCAAGGCGTGCCATTAGTAAAGACTGACACAAAGAGGCTGTGATTATCGACAGGGGAAGCAAAATTACGGTAGCCTGTCGAGCCCCTCCCTGCACTAAGCACACTTCTACGCAGCCCATAGTTAGAAGCATCGTCTCATCTCATGGCAGAGCCAATTCGAATCCTAATATCCATGTACCCATCTAACTGTAACTTGATAAGAGGTGATTCATTTGAATAGATTTGGAGATCGTTTTGATATCGGACGTAAGAAGACTCCGACGTGCATGTCGAAAAACTCATCATTCAAAATACGAGGGTACATTGTCTGTACTTGATCAGATGTGCCAAGATTGTTCAGCCCTTCCATACGGTGGGTCCAGCTAAAGGGGACCACGTATTGGACAAAATTGTCCGGATGTCGCCTGGACCCCAAAATTTCTAGCCGCTACTTACGAGCTTTATAGCCAGAGAATCCAGCTGGGAGGTTGTAGATGTCTAGAAGATGGACATTATCGCGAGCGCTTATCTCGTTTGAGATCACAAGACTCACTCAGGAGAATACCGGGATCACTAGCCGAATAAGCGCCTGTTTCAATGATCGCCAATCAGCCAACGAATCTCGAAGATAATAGGTGATAAAGCACCTGGGAATGATACCAGAGGACTGGGTGAGCCACTTCCTCCTCCTACGACATTGATCTGTGCACATCCAAGATAGAACTTCACGTTGTTCGAAATGAGATATAAGAATCATCGCTTTTTCGATCGACCTAAGTGGATGTACATGTGCTCCCCCAGATGTGCCCGCCAAGTGTAATGCAATTTGTTCACCTAAGGTAAGAGATGCTAGAGTCAAGATGTCACAGAACAAGACAGCACTTGGAAGACAAACCTCTCAAGAGATATTGGCTGTGTCCGTATTTTTAGATCAGTCCAGTTCTGACATTGAGGCTTCCTCACAGACGTACCCATTAGGCGTATTTTTTGGGATGCGTGAAGTTAAAGCGATCGATATCTATATAAGAGTATGAATCTTTTCAATGCCTCAATATGCTTGTCGACCTACTTTCGGAGTCAAAGATCAATCCGGTGCTCGATGACCATCGTGGTGCCCATTCCCATATCTTGAACCTATGAAGTAGCAATGATCATGCGGTCAATACTATATTATGTGCGTCGTCCGAGGAAATGGAAACTTACCATGTTTTGCCTAGTCCAGCGCTGTTGGAGTTCGCAGCCGGGGACGCTGGGGTCATGTAGGCAGAGAAGTACTAGGAAAGGGCCCTGAGACTCCGGATATTCGACAATATGAGCTTATTTTAGACTTACCCCTGGATGACCCATGGTGTTATCTGCTTTGAAGCCCACTACTGAGCCTGCCTGAACGGTAGCGATCCCTGCTTGGCCAGCAGACGTTGAGTCGAGTTCATAGCATCGGATGGCTTGGCTAGTGACATCAGTGACCTGTCGTAATGTATTCCGAATGGTCAGCGATAGGTTTTTTCAAATTCTGATTCGAGTCAGTGACGTACAGGACCGTTGCTATAATGGTTTGCCGTTATACGAACGTATTGCCAGTCAGCGGTCACTGTGTTATTGACGGTCAAATCTGGAAATGTATCTGTATAGATGGTTTTTGTGTGGTCAGCAGTACAAACAAAATATCATAATGATCCCCACTGACAATGAGCAGTCGCAACACTTGCGAGAACAAAAGGCAAAAGGCTGGAAATTGTGAAGGGCTTCATGTCAGGATACACTGCTCAGAGAATGTGTCCCGATCTCCTGAGGGATTTTCGTTTAAATATCTACTTTTTTGCCCCACTCCACCTGCCATTCGACGCTGCCTGGATAGAAGTCGGAAATAATTAGGACCGAATAAACTACAGACCTGGCTTAATTTTCAGTATGTATGTCAACGTTCTGGGGAATCATGATGGAATCCCAAGTTTGATCAATGTTCTCCGAAACGTCAACGTAGTCAATTTTCCGGACGATGTGGTGGAATGCCAGGTGCCAACAAAAAGCCTCACAGAACCTGCAGTACCATCCATCACATGCCTCTTTGACTGGACGCGGCTGCGGTCTTGAATTCAATTGAACCTAGTGAAGGTTTGACGCAACTACAAGGAAACGCTGAGAGGAGAAACAAGAGGAACGGCACGGGCGATTCAGGCACTTGAGGGTTACACTCGGCGCGTTCGTGTGTAGGTGTTCCAAGTTACATGGATTAAGAATTGAGTCTGTTTAGAGTTACAAGCATTGGAATACAAACATTATGTCACATTTTCTCTTTCGATGTGGATGTATAAGAAAGGCAGGAATAATATCTGGATCTGGGTCTCTCGGTCGGGTGGGCTTGGTCATAGAGAAATAGCGAGAACCATACAAGCTAGCGGTTTGAGCAGGGATGGCAGTTAGGTGGTCGTTCCATCGGTGTTCATGAGGGGGGCAATCGGCGGTCGACTTGCGTGACCTATACGACCTTTAAAACAAAATTTAAACTTGATTATGTACATGGGAAGAAAGATAGTGAGTCATGCAAACTGACCACCTCGAATGTCTCGAATCTGGTCCACAGGGACCAAGACCCAAACAAGTGGTACTCGAGGATTAGCACTAGGAGGCCTCCTGGGTACATTACTTTGATGTTGGGTCGCCTGTTGGAGGCCTCTCGGGGCATTATTAAACCCCCGTACTTGTGCTGGATATGAAGGAGTTCCTGGTGGTCGAGGATACGGACCAATGTGGGGCTGTGGAAAAGATGGAGTGACTCTTGGGAGCTCACGTAGCTGCAACCTAGCATTGGCTGCCGCCCTAGATCTCCTTGAACAAAAATTCTTGATGCACAGAAACAAAATCCACAGAAAAATCAAAGCGAGCACTGTTCGTGCACGCTTGTCAGAAAATAGAAGATTATTCCAAAAAAAATTTTTTTACTCACATGAGGCGATGACGAGACCAATTGTGACTCCCCAGATAGGCGTGGCCATTGTCTGTATCACTGCGATGAGAAATAGCACAGTAGCAATGTTATCCAGAGATGCCTACAAACACAGTTATTCAAGTGGGGGCTCTGAGATTACCTTTTCCTAGTCACATTCGATGGTCATTCTAAACCCCCAGTCCTTTTGAACAGGAGCCAGAGGGAACATGTAAGGCGATTATCTGGATATTCGGCTGGCTGTCAAATAGCATAGCTTCGCACAGTACATGTTTTTGGGACGGAATGTCCAAGGAATAGGAGAGCAGTGTCCTTGCAGTTTCCTAACCTGAATAACTGAAACAAATAGATTTAGTTGTACGAATCTGCCATCTAATAGGATTAGCACTTACAAGCAGAGTTTGAAAGATACTAAAATGTAATACAATCCTCGTATATGATGATACCCAAAAAGCCATTTTAACTGTTTAGAGTTGAACGGTAATTCAAAGATCAGCTTGGACGTTTTTGAATGAGAAGATGGACCACATACTGGAAACTGATCGTTGCAAACGTTATGGTCCGTAATAACAATTCCCAACTACAGCCTAACTCGTTGCTCGCGCAGATTGCATTGTGGACTGGCCCAAATATCCTTGGGCATACCATAATTACGCCTCAAACAAGGATTCCTTGTCATCGATGAATTCTTCAAGTTGCAAATGTGGACAACGGCTCCCCAGAGTTGCGCGTTTTGTCCCCTGGCTATCCAGGCGTTGAATGCAGCTTCCCATCTTCCTGATGTTACTTTATATATGTCTCGCGGAAGAGGCTATGCTTTCGAGAGTCACAGAGGATGTTGGATCGTCGGAAGGGCGAGGTTGAGGCGAGGAGCTGTCAATGTTATGGTTAAGAAAGATTTGACCTGAGGCCTGAGGGCTGAGGAGGCGGAGCACCAAATATTACGTAAACGGCAAGGGTCAACCGGTCACGGCCCGGCCTGTTTACCTCTTTGTCGCTGACCTTCGAAGGTTCGAGCTTTCATCAGCTTCCAATGTCCATGAAAACTTTCCGGTCGTTATACAGTCAGGCGACGACGACGACAAGATATGTAGCTCTTCGGTCTTCTTCATCCAATTTGGTACATTCAAGCTGCTCAGAATGCCGCGAACACGGAATATCCTCTCATGTCGGATTCGGAGGAATTTTAATCTTTCTATATATTCAGCTCCTCCTTCCAGGTCTCTTTACAGACCTTTGTCATGCTATCCTACGCATTTCCGCTCTCAACTTTTGTCGTTTTATTATTGACTTCATGCCAGGCCGCTCCCACAGTCTCTCTGGTATCCCAGTCGCAGCTGGATCCCAATGGAATCTTCTTCGTGTCGTATGATGGCTTGGTGAACGTTGACTCATTCCAGCTCTCTGGGGTCCTCACGTACAACAATTGGCAATACGCTGGATGGTACACCTCCTCAAAAACTGCTATGCTCGCTCGCAGAAAACTTCCATCGGGGAGTTGGTCAACACTGCAATTACCCCACCAGCTTTCGACTAGCGACTCTCATAATGTCATTTCTCTCGGGGTATCTCCCTCAGATGGAAGGCTTCACGTCGCTTTGGATTGTCATAGCACTCAGTTGTACTACACGAGCTCGGAAGCAGGCCTCGCAACCAGTGGTGCTAGCTGGGTTGCAAGTCGCTTCGGAAACATAACCAACACACTGGGAAATCTGAACATTGGAAGGTTCGTTGTCAGTATCATATGTAACGCGGCTCTGATTCTTATTTTTTCTCGTGCTTCTCTCTTCTTTCTATAACAGCACCATCACATACCCTCAGTTCGTTATAACTCCGGACAATCTCCTTCAATTTGTTTTCCGGTCCGGGGTATCTGGAAACGGCGCGACGCAGTTGGCAGAGTATAACGGGGGCTCGTGGTCGAACGTTGGGTCATGGGCCTCCGCAACTGGAACCTACACGTCAAACAACGGCGCGACTAGCACTGCTCGCAATTTGTATATCCACGGGTTCACTTATAGATCTGGGACTGCTCATGTGACGGGAACATGGCGCGAAAATAATGGCGCGGTCTCTTGCAGCAGTGGAGGGTTGACAAATCACGATACAACGTACTTCTACTCAGAAGACAAAGGTATTTCAAAACAACTATGGTCCACGAACCTTCTATCTAATACTTTGTTTGTTTTTAGGGAGAAATTGGAAAAATAGTGCAGGAGCGTTGGTCGGAACCTCTGGATCCAACCCTATCAACGTCAACACTGGAGGAATCATTGTGGACTCCCTCAATGCTGATCACGGCCTGATGAACCAGGAGTCGCAAGATGTAGATTCACAGGGGCAGATTCATGCTATTATATCATATGTTCCTGGTAAGCAATTCTTCGGCAGCTTCATCCACCCTTCTCTGCTGAAGCTATGTCTATAGGACGATTTACTCAATGTGTTACCAGCTACGAAGCCAACCGTACCTCATATGCAAGGCCATTCCACGTCTACCGTCATACCAACGGCACATTCACGAAAATGGAGATCCCTTTCGCAATCAATTCCGTTGGCCGGTCTCAAATCGTGCTAGACGGCGCTGACAATGCCTATGTCGTCCTTCCATACGTTCGCATCGTTACCGCTAGCAAAGCTTCTGGGTGGACTGATTGGACGCTTGCTTATGATGGCGTTGCATCGGGGCTGAAGGCCTTTGGCGAGGTAACTGTGGATCGTGCGCGAGTATCGAGCGGTGTGCTCTCGATTTTGTACCAGGTTACGAGTACCGGTACTACTCCATCGTCTGTGCAAGTTATTGATTTTAAGCTCAACGGATAATCGATAATCGCTCAAGTGATTTTTATGCAACATCCGTTCATGTATATCGTATTTCGTAAAAAAAAATACGTGTTTCTTCATAGGGCGACCGCGTCTGCCTCAATCTCTACTCTCATCTCGGAGTTCACGAAACCCATGCCGAAAACCATCGTGGCTACAGGAGCAACGCCTCCAAACACCTCCTTGAGTGCCTTGCCTACTCCCTCCCCATCCTTTTGATCCTCAACGAACATTCTCACACGCACAACATCGTCCTTCTTGCCACCCAGAGCCTCGATCGCGGTGATGATCTCCTCGAATATTCTCAGCGCCTGGTTGTAGGCTGATTCGGGGTGCAAGACTATACCCGTGCTGGGATCGATCGAAGTCGTTCCCGACACGAAGATGAAGGGGCCTTTGCGGACAGCCCTGGAGTAACCGAATTTTGCTTCGTATGGGTTGGATGTCTGATGACGCTGAGTGATGGTGGAGGTGGACATTTTTGTGGTTGTGATTGAATGTGTTTGATAGAGTACTCGTTGGATTGACGCTGAGGGCGATCTTGAGTTTTGTTGTTAGCAAATCCCTCCGTTTCTCCCCTCTCCCCTCCTCTCCCTTGATAAAAACTTTATATATTCCCGGATAAATCCGGAGAACACATGGACGATTTTCAACAGAGCTCTGCCAGGAAAAAGAGTGGAAAAGGACATTTTGTATAGTCACATAGCCAGGGGAACATATTGAGAGATCAGATAGGGTTATCTTGCAGTCTGACTTTGACCAAAATGAAAGGTGCCTGCCAACATTACATCCATTGCGACATTGCTGATAAAATTTCTCCAGAAAGGCTCTGACGATTTGGTGGTGTTGGAGTGTCAAATATAGTCAATCTCAACGTTCAAAACGACGACGGCGGTGCCAGGTTGGATTGTTGCACTGCCACAGGGATGTTGGTCCTTCCTTACCCACGAACAACGACAATCCCTATATTTCCAACACAACCACAATATCTGTTTCTTTGACATCTGACCAATGCCAAAACCACGCGTCAATCTTCGTGTAGGAGTCGTACAACTTGCTCCAAAGGTCAGCCTTGTCGTTGCTTCGCGAGTTTCGACCCCTATTTTCTAATTAATGGTTCAAAGTTGGGCCAAGTACAGGCAAACCTTGCCAGAGCCACAGAATTTTGCAGAAAGTGTGCCGTTCGAGTGACTTTAGGGGTCTCTAAATCTAATGTTAGGCGTCGGATGACAGAATACAGCCCCGGTCTGTTGATCTGTTATGTTTCCCTGAGATGGTCTTTACCGGTAACAACAATCTTTCGATCTCCTTCAACCTTGAACGTGCTTTGTCTAACATCCGCGGTTTTTCCTTAGGATATGTTTTTGAGAACGCGGCCGCGATTTTGCCTCACCTCGAACAGCCTCGAATAGGGGTCACTTCCCAATTCTGTTCAGAATGGGCCAAAAAGTTGGAATGCTACGTCATGGCAGGCTATCCCGAGAAGTTAGACGCCAGCGAATTACAAGAGGGCCGATGGGAGTCGAAAGAAGTCGATAACCCACCGCCATTGTCGCCAAATGGAAAGGAAACAAGTCGTGTTCAAGTTGGGGCAAACAGTGCTGTTATTTATGGACCAGACGGCAAATGGATAGGCGGTTACCGTAAAACGAATCTGTTCGAAACAGATTTGACATGGGCAAAACCTGGTGCGTGCTCTCAGCTCTGACACACATATATAGATTGTTGTCCTAAATTTTAGTATGCACTGGCAATCAGGAACTGGATTCGCTACCTTCTACCTTCCCTCTCCTTTGAACACTGTGTGTTTGGGTATCTGCATGGATCTCAATCCCCAGATCGACGAGTGGACTTCAGCGCGAGGACCTTACGAGATCGCAGACTATGCGGTATCTAAAGGCGCAGATGTTGTTGTCTTGTTGAACGCGTGGCTTGATTCCCAACGGGAGGTCGAAGAGGTATATGACTGGCAAACATTGAATTATTGGGCTGCTCGCACGAGGCCATTATGGACAGATGGGCAAGGGGATAAGGTCGACCTTCCAGAAGAGCCAGAGGAACAAGAATCACAAGAGCATGGCCGCGAAACCATTGTCGTTGTCTGCAATCGAAGTGGGAGTGAAAGGGGTACGATCAAATGCTATCTCCCATTTATGTCCTGCTGAGTGACTGCGCTGTTCAGGGAAGAAATTCGCCGGCTCCTCTGCTATCTTTAGTATGGTACGCGGCTCTGGACGACCAAAGCTATTGGATATGATGGGGAGAGACGAAGAGGGGGTCAGAATATGGGATATCAAGGTCCATAATCAGTCAGCGTGAATTCCTGGAAGCAAAATCCATCAAATTACAATATTAGATGGGGTTATTTAGTATCTACATCATCGTTGGTCATTTGACCCTCCCCTTTCCCTTGTTCGCAGAATGTCGACGTAAGCAATCAATGATATCCTGTACCTCCTCAAAATCATCAGAATGTGAATCCCAGCCCAAGGGTTCATGAAGCCGTCGTATGTTGGCTCGAATACCCGCTATGCGGCTTTTATAGCCTTCTGCTGTGCTTGAAAGCGATAGCGCCTGAACTTCTTGGTCAGAGGCCGTCTCAAAAATAACCTCGTTCCTGCCAGAGAAATCAGTATTGCTCCGCAAGAAAAACAGAATTATGTTGGGACAGAAATATTTACCTTTTCCCTTCATTCATGTAGTTTGGGTATATTTTGGACCAAGTCTCTTCGGAATTAAAGTGTTTAGTCAAAGCTTTGTGAAGACTGCAACGTAAAGAGCTGAAAGCCCCCTGCCGTTCAGTTAACTATCGAAGATGTAAGTAGACGTGATTCTGGGACGTAAAAGAAAGCTTCTCGTTTACTTGAACTTTCGAGGAATGGTCTGCTTCCCAGAGAAGCCCCACAATTGGGAGGTCTGTCAGGGGAACTGATAAAAGGAATAAAAATCATGTCCATAACTCAAGGGAGGGGATCTACTCACATTCGTCCTCTTCTGTCTCTCCTTCGTTTTCAATGGTCAGGGATAATCCGAGATCATAGTTATGCGACACGGGCTTCCTCGACGCCTGTTCCACTGGCGCAGAGTTTTCTGAGGACGAAGTCCTCTCAAGTCTTTTTGAAGACTGAGGTCGAGAGTTGTTTGAAACCTGTGGTGGATACATTGTCACGGCCGTCCTTACCACTTCTGTAAGTGAGGATGATTTGCCAACAAAGGAGGGAGGCCTAAACGGCTTCGATAACCCAGATGTTGAGCCAAACGGCTTGGTAGCTGTACAAGGAACGGTCAAGAGAAAGCCAATAACGAGGAACCTCAAAAACCAACCAAAGATTGCCATCGTTTTGGATTTCTTCGGAGCTGGACCCTCAGAGAACTCGGAGGCTGATCGTTTCTGGCCAAAGACTCCATGGGTAGTCGACTGTCCTATCGCTCGTTGTTTAGGGTCATTGGAAGAAAAAGCCTGTTGTCGTCCTGGAGGTGCAGCATTATTGGCGAAATTTGAATTTGAGAACGGGACGTTGGCACTGGCGACTTCTTTGGGTGATAGTTTGGAGAATCTAAGCTTGGTTTTGTCTGGGTTCCGGCATACCTAAACATGCCAACATTAATCTGACATAGCACAACAATATACTCGTACAATGTTTTTCACAAGAATCCACTTACATCGCACATTCGATTGCAGTAACTCTTGACCCCTTCTGGGTCATTGTCGTCGATCACTTCACCAAAGTAACGGCATATTGACTAAGAATGTTATTCTAAGTTCATTATCAAGAAATAAAGAGATAGGAATGTGCTTACAACATGGCGACAAGTCGTGACATTTTCTGCAAATTCAATCAACTAGAAGGGGTTTAGAACGACACAGGATCAGAGCGACCAGGACTTACAGCGGACAGACTGCCAGATGCCCTTTGTGTGGGGGAAGGTCCATCATCATCATCTAGTCTGAGACGATTTGGATTTGAGCTTCTGATAAACCTTTTCACTCGTATAGCATCTTCCCGAGCTAGGATGCGTGTTTAGGGCAGACAACCAATCAAGGTAAATGAGATGACTCACAGTAATAAATGATGCATTTGGATGGCTGATGGACCAATAAAAGTTAACGTATAATCAAGATGTCAAATTCGTGGACAGAACTAACATCTCCGTCGCGTCCACCGCGACCTGTTTCTTGATAATAACCTGCAAAGGAATGTCAATCCCTGCTTTTTGAAAAATAACATAAAAAGAGACTTTCCTTCAAAGCTTTTTGGCATGTCGTAGTGGAGAATATAGCTGGGCACCATTCATCAATTTGACTGAGCGTTATCGAAAAGATGTTAAGATACCGGACGTCTCCTTTATCGATTCCAAGGCCGAATGCGATCGTAGCAATGACCTGGAAAATGTTGATCAATCCAACCGAGGAGGGATATACACAAAAAGACAGACAAGATCAACTCCGTCGCCCGTCGACCATGCTTTCATCGTTTTCTCAAGTGTTGCGGACCTAACAAAAAAAGAAAAACGGTAAGTTATTCAGACCTAAGTATCGAAAAAGAACTTCCCAAAAACACGTACGGAATCCCGCGATGATAAGGTTTCGCATTGAGGCCCTTTCCACGAAGGTATGCAGCCAGTTCGTCGCAAGTCTTTTTCATTCGGCAATAAATAATTCCAGAAGAGGGCCGACCGCGTCGTGCATACAGCCCGGTGATGTAGTTGAAGATGTCTGCCATTTGGTTTAACGGTTCTGGGTTGGAAAGATATCTAACCTGTTGGGATAGTTATAAGCAAACTATGAATATCACGCTGTCAAACCGCATACTTCATAAAACAAGTTTTCACGGTTGAATGGGTGCAAAGCAGTGAATAGTCTATTGACGTCCAGCTTCAGACTCCGAATAATATCCTGCTGAACTCTAAAAGGAATAAAATCAGAGGCGTCTGCAAATATTGGGAAAGAAACGTACGAGGCTGTAGCTGTGGCCGTAAGAGCCATAATAGGGACATCAGGATACCGATTTCGAAAGTTTCCAATGCGACGGTATTCCTCTCGAAAATCGTGTCCCCATTCCTAGTAGATGAAGGAAATAGATTCGATGAATGATAACGAGTGCTCGACCAAACATAACGCACAGAGATGCAATGTGCCTAGGTAAATTGGTCAACATGCGCAAAAAAAACTGAACATTGGAATTGCACGAACCTCGTCAACAACCAGACGATTAAGATTGTGGTTTTCGTGGACCACGTTCAAAAGCTGTATAAAATCGGCTTGACCTAGCCGTTCGGGCGTCACTGTCGTTCGTTCGTGAGTCAACAAAACTGATGAGATAACCATACCGACCCTACCATATAAAAGCTTGATGGGTGTATCATACATCTGTAATTGTCTGCGAATCTACGGAAAATAAGGGATCAAAAGGAGAAGATGGAGATTCAAGAAGATGGGCCATACTTCTTGTTGATCTGAATGGGATATTTGGGAGGAAAGAGAGGCAACCTCGATATTCTTCAAGCGCAGATTTTCAATCTCTGAGATATTAATGTTTCATTAAGCGAGACCTCGTTGAACCGATGTGTACGTAGGCCTCACGATTTTGCATCAATGCTGGAGGCACATGAGTAGGAAAAGAGTGTGTGTGCGGAAAAATGTACCTAGCAAAGGAGAAACAACGAGAGACAATCCACGCTAAAGAGAGTGAATTATCAGGACCGTGGGTGATGGGTGTTTGCAAGATCTTGTCAAGGCTGACCTTGTCCGCAACAGCCGGGACTTGAAAGCACAAGCTCTTTGGAAAGGGATTATTCGGAGGCCTCTTGAACTTTTCATCAAGTAGTGTTACATACCTTTCCCATCCCCGTAGGTGCCACAACCAGAACATCAGCACCTGTTTCGCAGTCGATTATCTTGTTGCAAAATCGAATCATTTATTGGCCACACCTCCGTATGCTGCTTCTACGATCTCCTTCTGCTTTCCTTTGTAACCAGAGTGTCGAAAAACTGAGAAGTATCGAATTAGAAGATGAGATTTGAGTTATGTTGAGTTTACCCTGTTTTAAGACTCTATCATCAATTACAGCTTAGCATTGCACAAAAAAACTCAATGTTCCGACTTCCAACTTGAAAGTATCTCACCTAGTACAGTCTTCTGAACTACCGGATGACGCCAATGCCCTTGTATTCCTAGACACATGTAGGACAGTTATAATCAGTAGCCGGAATAAGGCATAAGGGTGAGGTAAAGTTCCCTAACCCGGACTTGAAATTGGAGGGGTGCATTGCGGAGTCCACTGGTATCGGTTTGATGGGTTTATGTGCTAACGGCTGAAGTTATGAGTGCATTTGGGATGGAAGAGTTGAAAAGATGAAATTTGAAAGATTAGTGGAACTGGGTCGAAGTTATTAGATAGTTAGTACAAAGTTGAGATGGAAGCTGAATTGGGCAATGAGGTCAAGATTCAACCGGTCACGGCGTGTTCATTTTGGTCACACTCGGTCAGGTGGCGTGACATATGGCGTTGAGTGACATTACGGATTCCCGACAGGGCTTTGAATCTTGTTCGACAAACACTCAGAACGATTCGAGGACTTTGCGGTACGATGCGGTACAATCGGAGAAGACCTATGTACCTGTTGAAATTTAGAGTAAGTGCTCGTTTGTCTCTATAGAAATTTTAATCTCAATGACATACCAAGCGTTGAGCTTGTCTTTGGCCTGTCTATAGATGTTTCCAGAAACCTGCCATATCCCATGATCACTCACTTACATACCAGAAAGACTCGAAGTAATAAGGCCCATTATCTCCTTACTGAAGAACGTTCCTCAAACCTATCGCGTGATACTGTGCCTCTCCGAGTCTGTCTGAACGCCCCACACCCTCTTCTGATTCTAGTTCAATGTATCTGCCTCCCTGTACGGTTTGCGTCCGGCGTCATGTTTCGCCGGTGTCCAACCAGCAGTTTGGGGCCAATAATATGCTTGGCTTTACTGAAGTCCAACTTCTCAACGGAGCAATAAATGTAACGATGCCGAGCAAGTGTCCTCTACAGTGAGTGGGGCATGTCAACACCCTATCGTAAAGTGTGAATGACAGGCTCGTGCAGGCACAGGGCAATGACAAACCTTTGATTTTTCCCTTTTACCCTGAGGACAATCGCTAAGATAAAATCCTCGAAATCAGAAGTACGAACCCTCACCTCTCATTCTAAACTTCGATTACTTCACCATGGCCTGCGAATACAACGCCGTTCAGAAGCCAATATTCGAGCCTGCCAAACCTCCCGTCGGTAGGGAGATGACTCTCAAGGACTTGCAAGATCATCTGCAGACGGCTATAGTCGTCGAAATGAGCACTATCCCTCTTTATCTTTACGCCTACTATAGCATCAAGAGCAGTGGTGCTGGATCGCAAGCCCGCCAGGCGATTTCAGGTGCTTTTCTCTCTCCATTCATGTGAGATGCGATATCTAATTTTTGTTTCGGTTGATTCGCAGAGGTTTTCCAGGAGGAGATGTTGCATCTTGCACTCGCGAGCAATACTCTCTATTCCGTTGGAAGGTCGCCTACCCTTTATTCCCAGGCTACGATTCCAGTTTTTCCAAGCAACATCTTGTACACCAAGATCCAGATGGACCTGAGGGACGGCCGTCAAGATAATATACAAACATTCGTTGATGTAAGTCATTTCCTTCAGTTTGGACATCTTTCCCACCTGATTCTGATATCGATTGTCAAGATTGAAGCACCAGCTCCTCCCACCATTCTCGCTCTAGCGCCTGAGCAAGACATTATTCCCGACTATAAAAGCATCGGGGAATTCTACGATGCTATCAAACAACGTTAGGGTCTAATCTTCCTACTGCCAACTTCATGCTCAACGATCATCACAGAGCTCGCAATGTTCCAGTCTTCTATTAAACAGGGGACAAACCAAATCAGTCAGGACGACGGTATCTGGTTCACCCCTGATCTGGTCGTTGTATCCAACTTGGACTCGGCCAACAAGGCTATGGATACCATTATCGTTCAAGGCGAAGGCGCTGACGCGGGCAGCCATCACAGTATATTCCTCAAGCTTAGAACTCAGGCACAACAATGGGAGTTCTACCCCGTTGTCCAGAACCCCCAGACCGAAACGACGTATAAAGACAAAATATTCTATGAAGTACAAATTTTTTCATTCTTGAGCCCATTGTCTCGACTCATTGAGACTTCTTCTAGGTGTCTCGTACACTTGATGCGTCTTATTGTTTCCTCTTGATGAACATCGAGAGGCTCTATCAAGTCTCCGGTGATTCTCGCTCGTCCTGCGCGGACAATATCCTCAGCATCATGACCAGCATCATTTCTCCTCTCGCGGCTTTCCTCATTGGAGAACCGTTCGATGCTTCAACCGTTGCTGCCCCCTGCTTCAATTACTTTCCATTGAATACGTAAGATCCACTTTCCTCGGTCAAATCCGAGATTACCGCAGCTATCGCAAAATATGCAGGCCAACCCGCCAAACAACAAGCCCTCCAGGGTATTCAATCGACTATCAACGGACTGAACACATTACCGGCTCCGACAGCGTAATTTTGGTGAAGGAAATATTTTGTGTCACTGTCCTGTAACTTTGAACTGAGTGGTAAATGTAAATTCTGGATCAAATTTCATATGTTCTACTTGTCTTCCTAGCGAATACACGTTATCGATGATGGTCGTAAAAACCTTGCAAGCAAGATGGTGGGGCGAAATCTCAGTTCTTCAAGCTTCAAGCTTCTACGATGTCCATGTTCAACGAGAACTTCGAGAAGCCGCTGAGTGGGACCAACGGACTATACCACGGTGCACGTGAGCCCCTCAGAAAACAACGTGACAGTTGACTTCAACGCGGACGCGACTGCGACAGGAATGACTTATAATTAGACTGGGCGCCGTTCACAGGTACCATGCTGGGAAAAGAGAGGCAAATAGGTATCCAGGTGACAATTTGGAGAGTTGCGGACTTCCCGAGACTCGACGACCTGACTCTTTCAAACCAACGTGAACAACATGTAAGTACATACGAGTAGCGCTACTCCTTAATTGACACACAGGGGGCGTTCCGGTGAGTGCTAAATTGAGGAATGTCCAGAGCGGGCGCTCCCCGCACTCTCAAAGAGTAGCAGACAGGTAAGGTTCTTGATCCATCAGAGACTGATGTTTTTATAGATAAGCTTCTTACTAGCTTCTCTGAGGATGGGTTGATGAAGGTGATTCTGTCTGATCTTAAGAATAGGAACATGCTAAACGCCCAGAAAGTCGAAAACCCGTAGAATGAATGGTATTTTTTCATCTGATAATAATGATTATCATTTGACTCTGATAGCTGCTCTCCTCCGTCATACAGCAAATGATCGAAGTCTTGACATCTCAAGGTGAGCGTTGCCAGCGAGTTACGGACTTTGCTCAGCTCTCAGCATGTCAATATGGTTACTCAGGTCCTGTTAATCTTTCAGATGATCGAGTATAATTATAGATGTCAATGGTATAATTTTGATGATGGATTTTCGAGGACTGGAGTCACTGGACAGCGGCTATAACCTTCAGACAAGGATTTTCAGTGATTGAAGACTGGGAATAAATGTCCAGCTGCCGCCGCTTGTTACGAAGTCGTTGTATCTTAAAGTCGTTATCTCCAGGGAAGACCACCGGGGACCCTTCATGATCAGGGTTGCCTCTGACGTATATAGGCAATGGACACATGCCCTTCCAATTCGGCTGTGTAGGTGTTGTGCGGACCTATTTTTATTACCACCGTATCCTGGGGTATTTGAAATGCTCGGTATCTATGGAGTCGGATCCTTGATCAACCTCGATTTTGCCTCGATTGACTCGCACAAAACATAACATTTTTAAGGCGTATTCTTTGTTTACCACGGTATGACCTAAAGAGCGGGGAGATAGTCAGCAGAAGTTATTCAGTCCAAGTATTGACATGTACATCCGCACTGGATGGATAACGGGGTCAATCACCTCTGATTCCACTGCGAGCACGCCATTTTTTCATACGTCAGAATTATGAGAAAGAGAAGTGTTCGGCGGAAGAACTCCAAAGTCCTCGCTCTCGCGCCGACGCTGGATCATCACCGTTCAAGGGCCCGACAAACGTTCCCAGACCTGTGAATGCCGCTTTAAAGAGTGAACGGATCGTGCTTTTAACCTCGTGTTCCATTTCCAAGAAGGAGGACTTGCCAACATCTGTACAATCTACGCGCAGTACGAGTCGGTGGTTCATGCTCATGGACGCGAGTGTGTGACCAGTCGTGACCAGGTGGAGGCGAGTCGGCCTAGCGGATAATGTTGTCATACGAGTCACGACCAAAATAGTGGGGGTGGGGGTCACGCCACGACCCCCACTGGCTCGGAGTTATGTCGGAACTGCCATTCTTGGACCACAATGGTAACGTGTGACGACTTCTTTGATCTCTTTGTTGTCCCAATCCGGCAACCGGCAACTGTAATATCCGATATAAATAGCAATAAATAGACGATAAATGTATTATTTTTGACCTACCTTTCCTCGCATAATAAGGGAAGTTTGAGGGAAATAAACAATTTTTGTGGGTGGGTAGGTACCCTATCCCATCCCATTCCGGTGTCTTCTGAGAAAAATAGCCAGTGTTACAGGTTCTGCGCAGTTGTGACAGCTCCCTCCACCCAAATCTCACCACGTCACACCGTGTCACTCCGTGACAACACGAACACGAACTTCACAACTCGCACGAGCACCTTCAGCGAGACAAAGACACACTCAAAAACAGTAGGGACAGTTGTTTTTTTGGCCGATTTAGATGTATATACTCCTGTTCATCCTTAATACACTATAATCCGACCTTAGTGGTACATCCCCCGGCCTCAGAAGGCAAATTAAGTGATCATGAAGTTGGGATCATGAGCCATTGACAACGGAAACATAAACCATGTTAAAAATGAGATTTAAATCGATACTTTGAGGCCACATAAACATGTATTACATAGGGTACTCATAATCAACAACTTTATTGCTTTCCTGAGCTCCCAGTGGGGTTTTGAGGCCTCTGAAGTCGGTTTTGGGAAGTATCTGAGGGTGGTGGTAGTGTATAGCCTGTCTGAGGATAGTAAAGTGACGGATAAGGTGGGGGATAGATGTATCCGGGGTAGAATTGGGGAGAGTTTGTATTGATAGAACCAAAGGTCTGTCTGTTTACCGATGGAGCCTGAGAATGGGCTGAGTAATATGTAGGTTGGGTCGGATAGTATGGAAATTGAGGATTCATATATGCATATGACTGAGCCAAGGGCTGCGGCAGTGTCTGCTGAGGATTTGGGTTAGGCAATTGTGGAGCCGTTGATGTAATGACTGCAGGGTTCGACTGAGAAGAGGTATTTCGTTCAGGAAGAGTAAGCGCCTGTGCAGGCGCCTTGACCTTCGACCCTGTGTTGGAGCGGCTGTGCGGTTTTGTAGCTTGAACATTCTTACTTGAACTGGTTGCTGACGGTGTAGGCTCTGGATTAGATAGAGGATCGGTGACTGGCTTTTCTGAGAGAGGATTTGGGGCAGTGTTCTCATCGGAAAAGTCAGGAAGACAGCTCTTTCCACGAGCACGATTTGGCTTCTGTGGTGACCGTGTAAGACCGTTGACTTCCTGGAGAGCTTTCTTTTGTTCTCGAAGATTCTTCTCGCGTTCTTTGGATTCCTTCTTCGCCTGAGTTATCTGGGTGAGTTCACTGTCAATGGTCTGGATTTGTTCCGCCGTTTCTCTCCTGGATTCTAGTGCTTTGTTTCGAGCGATCTGCCGTCTACGATTTGCTTGATCACGCTCCGGTTGGGTATTGTGATTGTTCAACAGTACACAACTTTCCTCTGCTTGTTTAATTTTCTTGAGCGTGGTGAGATCGTATTCATAAGCTCTGGTATTATCATCAATATAAAAGTATCTTTTATTCTCAAAAATCAAATTACTCACTGAATAGCGGCGTCATAGAGTGGCAAATTGATTCCAGTATGCATATTAGTCAGAGGATGCGCGCTTTCATTAAGATTGGTGTCGCCTGGCGTCAAATACCAGTCTTCTTCTGGGATCTTACTCATAAATGAGTTGACAGATGGAATAAACCAGGGACACGGTTTTTTATCTATAATCCAGTCTAAGACTCAAGTGAATAGAAGACCTATAGTGAAAGATTGGAGGCAAATTACCTCTGAGAACTTTAAACTCGGACGTTTCACAAAATTTAATGAAGTCTGAGACATCTGCTTCAGTTTCGAGGAAAGGAAAACCCCGGACACGATCCATAATGTCTGCAGGTAGTGTCTGTGCAAGGCTATCCATTTTTCTAATTGCAATTCAATCAGCTTTTAAAACGCTCTCAGGAAAGAAAAATGAACAAACCTCTCGAGATGGATGGTACAGGTACGGACAATGTACTGCACAATTGTCAATGCATCCATATTCTTGAATTTCTCTTTGATTTGGGCGCTTAAGGTGCCGCGAGCGATGCGCTTTAAAAGTGCATCGCCACAGGCGTTGACTTGAGGCTTACATCCATCGACAAGAATTGCGCGGATGCCTTTACCGTCTAGAAATTTGAATAAAAGTGGTTTGTTGGTGACTCTTTCGATGGTGTCCCAGAACCCAGACCACATCATCTCAAATGAAATGCGGGTCTCATGGTTGCAGTATATGCGAGCAACTGTGATACCTATAAAGTAATGGGTAAATTTTTCGGTAATAAAAGAGTGGAAGGATTTCGTACGAGTGTTCAGTTTCTTGTCCCAGATAACAACCTCCCACTCTTTCCAATCGCCAAATACGCGCTTGTATGTGTTGTCATGTAAGGTTGCATCAGCTTGATGAACACGAGCTGCAAGCTCTGGAAGCATGGTGATGACCATGTCGACCCCATCCCTTGAAATAATATCGTGTATATAGCGTTCATTTGGTGGTAATTTCGATTCATCGTTTCGCTTCTTGAACAAAAGGCCTAAAAATTACTAAGACATCGACACATCGGATTGGTGAAGAGTAAGTAGAACTCACCTTCAAGGCCCTTACCATGCGGATTCGTCTTGTCCTTCAAATTTTTGATGATTTTTCGTTTGTTGCGAGAAAGAGAAAGCGCTGGATCTACTGCTCCAAGTGCTTCTCCATTGAATATTTCCTGAGTTATCGTGGCTATCACAGAGGGGGAAACAATGAAGCTTGAACACTACATTTCAAAAAGAATAAATGCATTACTACATACCATTATCACACTTCAAAACTGTACTACGTGAAATACCATAAGCCTTAACTGCGGCTTCGTATTTATCTCGGCCATCCCGCGAAACTTTGGTGGCTGGAAAGCGTGGGTGATTGTGAGCACCCTCAATAATCACCACTGCCCGGCGATAACTACGGTCAAGTGGGGAAAATATCTTGATTTTTGTCGGACAAGGTCGGTGGACAAGCTTTCCTTGAACGACCTTTCCATTTTCATTGATATGCGTATAAGCTGGATAAGAAGACCGCATGAGTACTAATGACGATAAGAGAACAGTGGAAGCAGAAAAAACGTACGACATTCCCGCTTTCCACGGCCAGCATGTCGTGGATTTAAAACACGAGCGCACTTCATGGTTTCATTGGAATTATTCCCAAAGACACCATCGGAGTCAAAAAGCTCAACGACATGCTTTTCCATAACATCCCGATGGATTGGAAGAAAGCGGTGATCGTTTCTTTTTCCTTGAATCCACTTAGAGCATCCAATAAACCCATGTTTACCATCAAAGTTCTAAAAAATATTCTTGTGATCAGCAATAGTTCGATAGCGTGACTCCGACGGGAGCTGCTGGGCATAACTTTAAGAGATATTACCTTCTTGTCCTTATATTTCCTATAAACAGGCTCTCCGTCACACCGAGCACGACCTTCCGGCGCCTCATCCGATGGAATAAGCGCCGTACACTTTGACTTCATCGCTTCCTTGTAAAATCTACGTTATGTTAGACACAAACTCGCATAAATGTATAGATTCACTCACGCTGCTGCTCGCATTCGAGTATCTGATGTTTCATTGACGTTTACATCACGTTCAGTGTTGAACAAGTTCTTCATATCTTCGTCATCAGGCTCATATCTTTCACATCCATCCAGAAGAGTCATATCAAGCTCGCTGCAGTGATAAACCCCCTGACACTCGTGATCAGAAACCTGGCATTGGCGATTGCCCAAAATCTTGAGCTTGGGACAGTTATAGCTCATAGGATTAATAGATCCTGCACTACCACCTCCCCATGAGTCCTGATCCTAACACACAATGAAAAATCATTTAAAACCGTGTATTTAATGGAAATAGATACACTAATCCATACCTGGGACTTGATAATGGCGGCCATCGAAAGCAAGCTGCCGTCTTTGGGATCCTTCCACTCCCGGGTATCCTCAGTAAGGTCCAAAATCCATGCACCGTTGAAAACCGTCCAGGTTGTAGGGATCTCTGTGAGTATACGGACCTCCTTGACGGCCAACTGCCTGGTGATCTTGTACGACGACAGATCAGGGTCTATCTTGAAGTCATCCTCTGGCTCCGAGTCTCCGGAAGCATCAGATGCTCGAGGGTTGGGTTTCCGCATCTTCGTGCGCTTTGAAGGTTGTGAACGGGCCTTTGAAGCTGAACTTCTGGCCAGTCCAGTTTCACCGACAATTTCAACAGAATCAGAGTCGGAGTCGCTGAGGAAACCAGTCAGTATCTCAAATAAAACTGAGAGCAGAACCAAACGCTACCTTTGTGGCCGAAACTTTCGTTTCTTACGTCGTTCGGTACTAGGCTTGACCATCACCTCTTTCTTTCCCTTCTTCCTAGTTGACGGTGATGGAATACGATCAGAATCTTCAGAATCCAAGATTTCGAAGATTTCTGAGGATGTAGATGCCGAGCGAGAGGGTATAGGACCGCGTTGAGCTGCGGTCAATGCTGGAGATAGGGAAACAGACATTTCCGAGGGCTCAGGCTTGATGCTGATGTTCTGACGGAACCGTGGAGGTGTCGATGTGTGTTGAGCGATGGGCTGAATGGATTTGCGCTGTAAATAACGGCCAGAAAACCTCATAAACTCTGAGGAATCAAGCCATTCTTCGACATTGTTGAGGGTATAGTAATTGAGGGCAAGAACAGGTGCTGGAAAGGTCTTCCGTGGATCGTGGGCTGTCAGTTTAACTTCAAAGAACCTCAGAACAGATCAATCGAACCTCTTTTAAATAAGCATCAAAGACAGGCAGCCCAACAGCTTGAATACACTGCCGTGCATTGAGCTTACAGGCTCCAGAATCCATAGATATAACGTAGCTGAATCAAATTTTGCCAGGCCTGGAGAGGTGAAGGAAGGGAGGAAAGCGGTGAAAATATGATAATATTCCGAATTCCACTTGTACTGTACACAGAATTAACATATATGGACTTGAACCAACAGCCTACACAATGGTTGAACAATGGGGGGACGGATAATGGGCCAAGACGCGTCTGATATGAACGACGCGACCTATATTGGTGTGGGACAATGGTGTTCCACGTGCGTTCTGGATCACGGACCTATTTGACCGACCCCCACTGCCCTATAACCCCGACCCCCACCCCTACTAGTTTAGTATATACTCTGTCATACTGAATGACAGTTGGGGGAAATCCCGCCCCTCTTTCGTGTTGGAAGATGACTATTCGTTATCGGTTAGATAAGACTCAAAATGTAACTCATCGTAGTATGGCGGCAAGATCAATACCGTCAGCGTCATCTCTCGAGGCCTCAAGCTCAAGGCCTCAAGCGCTCAAGCGCTCAAGTCTCATGGTTATCTTCGTGATGGCGGAGAACAAGAGGCAGCAAAGGGCAGCAATCGGAATCTCGACTCGTCTCTGGCAAAACCTAAAAATAGATTCCGGCTCGGTATTGCGTTTATCCGGCGAACTAACTTGACGTCTTTCCCTGTGACTTGGTATGAAGTTCACCTCGATCCATTGAATTTAGGTGTATCCTCAAAGCTTAGCATAGTAGAGACATTGTTAAAGCTCCGTGGCCATGTCAGAGGCCTTGCATCCTAGATTGCTATGCGGTTTCACCGTCTGCCTACGGCAATCGCAAGCCAAGAACCGACTTCTTGATCGACATTGGCTGATGATCAAAGGGAGTCAGAATTTAAGGCTCCGTTCGGATAGAGAATTTCGTCTGATCATACGAACTAACCCCAACCCTAAGGCCTAATTGATAGTTACATGATGAATCAAACACGTGAATGTGTGACATCAGGTGTGACTCTGCGTGAACATGCTTCGGTTATCTCTTCGTTTCGACGCTCCCAATTCTCGTCGTTTTCTCCATAAGACTGCCCCCAACTCTTTCCAAGGCTATCTAAAATTTTTATAATTACTGTAGCACCTCTGACAAGGTGGCTTTTATTGAATATCTCCACCAACATATCTCTCTTTAATTGAAATGATTATGATATCCGAATTGGGAATGTCACGCCATGTCGGGTCGTGCGACCTTTCCGTTGATCACATGCTCATTAGGGTTGGGGTTAGTTCGTATGATCAGACGAAATTCTCTATCCGAACGGAGCCTAAACCGCAAACACAGTCCCAAGACCCATCTGTATTCTTGAACCGCAGAGGGGTACATAGAGCTTTGAACGGAAAAGGTCCTACTATCTAGGAAAGGTATGTCTTCAGTTCTTTTAACACCGCTGAAACCACCTCTCTTAAACATACAGGTCACCGTGACTGTCCATTGTCTACCTTGATAGATGTGCGAGCCAGAGTCTGTAGATACTTGTGCAGTATTCACATGATATAATATATTTAAACTCTAGTTATTTGAGGAATATCATCCGATTGACTGGAACAACAGATTTTGTAGGCTTCGGTTAGTGATTCGGTCAAGAAAGAGACATGGAGGACGTATGAGCGTCAAGGTCAATGAATCTCTTTCCTGTGGTAAAATGAAAGACTAGAAACCGTTATCTCAAGCGAAAAAGAATCTACTATGACCGATATCATTCCTTATCTTACCGAGCGGAGCTCCATACAGCAAGAAACGTCTAGACGTCTACCTCTTGACCAATTGTCGAGTAAAACTATGAAGCCAGAGCTGTTTCCAGGCCAATGACATCGATGGCTCCAGTGGCATGCCGCATTTCCACAACTACAACTCCACTCCCACCAGCTACCTGTCGGAAGACTCACGATGATGAAGTAGTTTCTATGGGACTGTGGGCTGAAATCTTGAAAGAACACGACTGTTAAGTCCGTAAGGCTCACCCGTGACCTATCCTGACATGGGAAAGCAGAGAATGCATTCAGGACAACATGTCAGGATGTTGCAACAAATATTAAGCTGAACTCTCTACCAGAGCCGCTACCAGAGGGCAACCAGGGGAGTGAAGCATACCCCTTTGCGCCCCATTCGATTGAGCTCAAAATTCAGAAACCTGCGATGTAAATGGAGGATAGTCATCTACGACGACTCGTATGCCTTGAGGCAAAAACTAGAACTAAGAAGAAGTTAGTAGCAAAGGAAGACGTCCAGATTAGATCCCTAATATATTTCCAAAAATAGTCATGTCGAAACAATGGAGACTGGATTACCCAGTGTCATGAAACTTAGTTGACGTTGTCCAACACCTTTTCCCCCAATGATCTGAAAAGAGCAGCATCGCATGACTGACCTCTCCCGGATTCCTGAGCAGCTATTTTTAGAACAGGCCGAGGTATGGGGACTTGACTATATACAGTGGAAGATAGGCGGAGGTTAGAGGCACAGGCCACAGCCCGTTGCCCAAGGACGCCCAGATTTCCGTACGGGCCTTTGCCTTGTTTCATGCTATATTTTGCCTCCGACGAAGAAAATTGAAGTACTAAAGGAGAGCGATGACACCGGAAACTTGCGATTCGGTTTAGTGATTCTCGGTGGTATCGGTAGTAAACGTTTAAACACTCGAAACCTGGCTCCAGGAGTCACCCAATTGGTTGCGTGTCCAGTTCATGCCCCCCGAATTTGTGGATTAAGAGAATAATCCAAATAAGAAGGAAACAAATCAGGAATACGCACATGGAAGACATAACGAGTGAGAGGATCCCATGTCTTGATTGTCAAATACCTGACTTGTTTTTGATCAATACTTGCCCTGACAAATGACTGATATGCTATATTTGAACCCGACCAGCCAAACATGGTGATCAATCTCATCAAGAATCTTACTGTGGCATCAGTTCTCTCCGCGACAGTCCAGGATTATAAACGCCTGCAAGGTCGTAAAACACTACCCCCCTCTCTCATTTATCTGAGCCGCTGCCAGCCAGGGCTTTGGTCTTTACGTCGTTCATTCCCTCACCGCTGCGCTCCCTCCACCTCCTCCGAGTCCTCTTCCTCCGACTGCAGACGACATGAATCCAGCCGAAATTGCGTAAGATACACTCTCGTCCCACTTGTTCTAATCCATCATTCTGACATGGACATCCAGCCACGGCCCTGTGCTAATAGGGTTTACCTTCAATGCCATCCTCCTTGGTGTCATGTTTACACAGATTTATCTGTACTTCACCACGTTTAAGAAGTGACTGATCCCACCATCTAAATTTCTTGGAAATCGTACTGAACTCACCTTCAGGGACAAGTTGTGGATCAAAATCTTTGTATGTCTTTTCGGCTGTTATGTACGTCACTCACTGTGTGCTGACGGCGCTTAGGTTGGATTTCTCTTCGTTTTTGATATCCTTAACACTGCCTGCGGTGCTGCCTATCTCTATGAAGCCCTAATTATCCACTTCGGTATGAATATTGGTCCCGGGAAAATAAGCGCACAGGGGATGCTTATGATTGGCTTATCACAGGCGATTTCAAATACCTAGGAACTGTTACATGGCGTAAGTTGATTCATAGCTATTAAAAACGAGAGCAGTCACTGATTGACTTCATTTTAGTATTTGACACAGGTAAGGATCATCAACCGAGAAATCAAGAAGCGCATCTTGTTGATCATCTCCTCCTATTATATTCATAGATCCCGCCATCACTGTAAGTTAAGCGCTCTCCGCTCGAATGGCCTTCAGCTCACAATTCTGTTCAGGGATTTATCGTCACTTCCGTTCAATGCTTCTTTGCATGGAGAATCTTCGTCTTGACGAAGAACTACATCTTCCCAGGCGTCATCGTCGCCACTGCTGTTGTTGGAGGAGGTTCGGGCTTATTTTTCTTGTTTGGAAGGCGTGTTTTAAACTTCAACCTTCAGTGACCGCAATCATTACCCCCGTCAAAGTTTCCAAGTCTCCGTTCTTCGTCGACCTGCTTGAGGCCAAGGTATCTTGATTACGGAACCATCGAGAGCGTGACAATTCTGACCAGTCATTCTGCTAGGTTACCATTATTATCTGGCTCTCAGCTGAGGTGCTTGGCGACATTCTCATCACCACAATCCTTGTTACCTTCCTGTGAGTGTCCCTTGACATTGTTAGATGGTTTTATGAAGACTGATGGAGAAAAATATTAGATCGAAACAGAAAACTGGTTTCCAACGTTCCGATATGCTTGTTGACCGCATCATCCGAAGTAAGTTCTTGATATCTGGTTTTCTAACTGTTCCTGACCCGGTTTCTGTAATCAGTGAGCATTCAAACGGGTCTTGTTACCGCTGTCGTTGCGACAGTCAACCTTATGGTATACCTCTTGGACCCAACTGGATTGTACGTTCTAGATCCACAACCCATGTTCGCCAGGCTAACAGCGGTATTATACAGGCATCTACTCTTCAACTTCCCTCTGTGCAAACTGTACTCCAATTCGTTGATGAGTACTCTTAACAGCAGAGGAGTATTGATGAGCGCACCTCCTGGTCATCAAGTCTCATCTCACGGTGCCAGGAGTATGGCCGACGACCACCCTATCTCGATGAACCATGTTCAAAGCTTTGCCAGGCCCGTCCCTCCTCCAATGAAACCGGTAAGTCCCCATATCCGGTTTGGACGAGCTACACAGTATTCTAACTCGCGTCGAATAGTCAGAAATTATCAGCTACAACGCTAAGCATACCGAGGTCTACGTGAACGTCGAATCCCAGCAGATGAAGGATCCTAACCTCATGCGCAGTAATCTGCCTCTTGGAAAGGGAGCGTTCGACGACAAGGGCAGCGATTGGTAGACTGTTTGGACCCGGACTTTTTATTCGCCATATTTATTCCTTAACGCATTCAACGTTTGGATCACTTCGTTCTTTTAACTGGTCTGGCATACGATTCAGAATTCATGTATATTGTAGATACACCCACCATGACCTTAATGTTCATTACAAACACAGATGAAACATTTCAAGCGCAGCATGCAGACTTGCGCTGATTTTCGAAAAGAATTCAAGAAGGAAACAACTGTGCCGGAATGTCCATTGACATAGCAATGAGAACTTAGAAGGACGAGAACTTGAAGAACTCGGAATTCAATGATGTACAGGTGCCACCCACCCGAAACCCATCCTCTCCAACCTATCAATTGTAGACTTCCCTTCGTAGATCCCTTATCCATTATTCTTTTTATTTCTCCTTTTATCTCTCTCTAATAATTGTTTCATATACAGTACAACTCGGAGGTCGAGCTTGACTCCCATCAACATTACACACAACCCTTCACACAACCCTTCACTTGTAGATAAACATTCCACGTCGCCAGGGCCTCCACACCTAACAGTAGTAGCTAAAACAACGTAGAAAGGTGTAGTTACACACCCGTGCGTCTT